>PQWD01006594.1:98051-251481 GCA_019425675.1 Leucinodes orbonalis
CATATATTAGGGTAATAACAATGTTAATACATAAATGCAAAGAAGATTTTGCAGAGGTTAATTAAAAAATCACACGATAATGCTATGAGATTAGAGAAAATAAAAAAAAAAACATTTTTGCCTCCATTTTTGACATTATATATATGAGTTAAAATGCACATTTCACACAATCAAATAAAAAGCACAACTTTAAATTTCAAAATTTATAAAAACTCCATAACATAAGGATTTTAACGAAAGATTAACCAATAATTACACTTCCTGTCTGACCCTTTAGCCCTAGAACATAACTACGAAATAGGTATACCACACAATTAATAATTTTTATTATTACTGTGAGGTATAACTTTCATTTAGTACAAGTATGTTCCGAATATCTGCTTTAAGTTAGGAAGCTCAAACCGAGGAACTAAAACGTCAAAAACATTATGTCACTCATTTCCATACACAGCTTTTGGTAATTAACATAAGCGATATTCTCTACGCTCGCGCCTCGCCCGAAAGGATTACCAGTCTAGCGGTAACAGATAAGTCGGCTGATTCTCATAGCAAGTTATGTCGCCGATAGCGCAGTATGTCAGTAGAGCGAGCGTTACGTGACGGGAACGCAAAGGAAGCGCGCCCTTTGGGACCTCAACGGTATTCCATTGTTTAAAACTATGTGGTGCATTATCGTATGGAAGCGGGCAAACGTAGCATGGGTAGAAACTCACAACACACAATACGTGAATCTACCTGTTGTCTACGCGCGTGCTACGTTCGAGCGGATAAACATACAAAACAATAATACAATATTCTGTTCTGTTGGCTGGTGTAAATCCTTACGGAATTCCTTCGACTGCTTATGGTCTTCATCATCAGATCTACTGCAGATCTTCATTATAACACATATGGGTGCAATAATAAATGTTCTAATCAATATAAATTTCTTCATGAAAAAACAATACTTAGAAATACACAAATCCCGCCAATGGTATTTAAAAGTACTCCTACATATATCTGGCCTGCCATCATCATACCCTGACTTCCTTATATATAAATATGTACTTCAATAAAAAAAGCTTCATCATCATCAGCTCATTAAACGTCACCGAGGGGCACAAGCCTACCTAAGGTGATTAGGCCTTAGTCGTCCACGCGGGTATTAATAAATAAACAATCGCGGATAAGAAAGGTTTGATTGTAGATATGACGATTATATTGTAATGGTTACTATCAAAACTCAAAAGGTATGCTTCGGGCATTATTTAAAATATCCATTTCTACTCCACTACAACATTACAATCGAGCCGGGATTGTTACCGCCATCTGTTGACTGTTATAAATAACGTCTGAAGGAAAACGCGGAAAATCCCCTTTGAAAACACCTCGGGTGAAATAGGAAAAGTAAATGTTTTCGCACAGTTAATAATGGAACGTGCGCTGTCGTTATCGACTTGTTTATTTATGCCGTTAACTTTAACGCGTTAATTGAATATATTTTAAAAGCATACCACGTGCTGTGGTATTGATTCTGTGAGCTTACCAGAGCGTCATGTTGTGCATAGGAATTGGGACGTTGGTTTCAGAAACGTCCATCATGAATGAACTGTTCTTATTTTAAAATATACTCAATAGATCATTTTTTTATTACAAAAAATATATAAATTGATTCAGACGCTAATATAGGCTTTGACGTCATATTGCCATAGAAAAGAAGTGAAAAAGAAAGTAGGTAGTAAGTTGATCTGTCTGACAACATTCCTAATTGACCCTTTAGAAAAAAGGGCAATCGAATATAGCTAAATGTACGTTGGTGCTATGGAATTTGTAGTGGTATTCCATAACAGGTTTCTCAGATCAATAGCCAAAAAACTAACCACCATGTTTTGAATGGAAGTGGATGCGATCTTATTTACATCAGTGACTAGTTGTCCCATTGTCGTCCAGTTCCGTGAAGACCTGTCGGCAAATAAAAATAAAGCGTATGTACCTACTAGATAGTATGAGATTTTTTCTACTTACGCTTTATTTTTAATTTGCCTACCTAATGATTAGTCATAAATAATATTGCTTCGTTAAAGGCATACACAGCTTTATGGCCATGTAATACTGATGTTCATTAACATCATTATAAAACCCTATGTGATCAGTAAAGACATTTTAGGTTGTGTGTGTTATAGCACTAGCATAAGATAGAAACTCGTGTGAGATATACTCCATCATTGGTAGATACGAATAACTTCTTAATATGCGAATTCATTCACTGGATTCACTGGAGACTGAGTTTGCTCTCTGCTGATGCTGACGCAGCCCAATGGGTGAAGAACTTAGATATTCGCTTCTAGTTATAAGAGATAACTTGCAAGTTATTGGAAGCGACTTGGCGCAGATAAAAAGCCTCACGAATAAATAAATAAATTATGTTTTATTAAATAAACGGTATTTTTTTCAAGAAGTCCAGCAAGCTTTAAAAAAAAACAGCTTTTAAACGTTTCTCTTTTCTAAGTGCTTTCTATAATACATTATATTTGAACCTGCAACTTACGCATAATATTATTTGATCATATCATATTACATTTATTGAAATAATACCTAACTAACTTAAGCATTATAGTTTTAAAATAATTTTAAAAATCGTGATTTAAAAATTGCGTTAAGGATGACAAACATAAAATTGTTATAAGCACCACCCCATTCATGTAAAAAGTTAGCATGCAAGCAGAGCAATCTCAGTAACATTATGTAAGTATGTAGTAATTTCCTGTATCACTCTTCAGCTCGGAACACGGCTAAAGTAATCCTATAACTGTTGAGTCGGGGTAAAGTGTGAAATTGAATTTACTATGCAGACGTCTTTCTTATACACAGTTTTCCTGAGGTAAATTAATAAGTGGTTTTGATAGCAATTTATCACGGCTAATTAGTATCACACAAAAAATGGCAAATTATATTAGTTACTAAACCGTTCTTGTAACATATTGTCCGCGTCGAAAACCCAAAGATACTTCTTATTATTACAGACAATCGAGAATTATTTTGGTTTTTATACCGTGTTATTTTTATAAGTATGTGGTAATTGTGGTAAACAAGGTTTTTTTTCATTTGAAGAGATACATACAGTTTGTATCAATTCGAATTCCTGATAAGTAAAAACAGGAAGTAAATTCACTATCATTTAAATTAATCAGCACGCAAAATTGCTCAATCAGACTGATCACAAACCATGATTATAGCTCTAATATATGAAATCAACGGCTAAGTAAAAGGCTCTTTGCCGTAACTATCTGGAAACACGGCTCTAGGAAGTTGTTATGCATAAGTATACCTGTAGAAAGTAAAATATAAACGAATACCTATATGGTACTTGCACGATAGAAATTCAGCCTGTTTATTACTTCTGTAAGGTTTCAAGTCCAGCTATGGATGTCATAGGCTTGGATGATCCCTGTATTAGGTAACATAAATTGACATGTGTCAAAGATTCTTAAGTGGCATGAGTCATTGGTCGTGCTTATTGACCCCGAAGTGTTATTTTTACAAACTATTCTTAATGAATACATCCGAGAATCTATTTAGATTTTTATTGTAATTCATCATCAACATCATTAGCTCATTATTCGTCCCCACCGAGGTACACAAGCCTACCCGTAAAGGGTGTATAGGCCTTAGTCGTCCATGCGGGCCCAATCACTTCGCAGACATGCGCAGGTTTCCAGACATGTTTTCATCACCGTAAGAACGTCAGATAAACGCACATATAATTTCGGAAATTCGAATAGACATTGGTACGTGGTGGAATTTGAACCTGGACCCTCCACATCGGAAGGCCACAGTCCACACCAATGAGCTACCGACGCTGAATTATTAAAATAATGATTATATCAATATTAGCATACCTAACAATTTGCCGTACCTACATTATTATGTCGTATTGTTAAACGAACTAGGTATCAAAGCGATAGCCTTTATGGTATAAGTTTATAGGTTAAGCAGGAACCTGAAGAATGAGACTGTTACGTAGTAGAACGAAATGGCTTTTTTATTGAGTTTTACTTTGACTGTTGGGTGTCCAATTAATTTGCTACTTTATTCTATTATGAAAATAGCTACTAACCATGTTTTATTCTAATTAAATAGGTAAATACAGATTGAAATACAACCTGACTAGGGGCTTTTGGGTGGGGACGATCGCTTAAAGACAACTGTATAGAACTAAGCACTTGGAGCCCGGAATATTATTTTAAGACAATGATAGTGTTATTTAACCAGGGTCCTTACCGCCATCTCTAAAAAAGGTCTTACAATAATATTACTTAGGCCTTTCTGTTGAAAAAATGCTGATGTATCATTTTAATAATACTGTTCTAAGAGATAACGGTAACTCCCCTGTAATAATTAATCTGGAAAATATCGCACAAACCGATTTTATAGAAAGGAACTCACCATGTATCTGTGGCTTTAACATAAAATGTTATCAACCAACTAAACAGCCTACCGGACGTTAAGTGGGTACTGGCACTCTTTATTACGTCAAAGCCAAGGAATGCATTTACTTCTTGTCAAACTGCCACATAAAATCATAGGTCAAGCATTGCTGTTTGGCCTTATGGTAAGGAATAATACAGGTGTGCTCAGTAGGTCGATATTTTGTGTCGGCCTATCACTTACAACTTTATGACGCAAGATCGATCCCACATGGAATATTTCCCCCGCCTTTTGCAGGCGAGAATTCTGTAAACAGTTTTTAGACTACATTTAAGAAGAACAGCTCGTCTACAAACCTGTTATTAGAACCTTGCGGACTTCGTTCTGCTGCTATGTCAGTACTTCACACGCAGGACACCATAAGCTTAAAAAAGAGCGTTTTAACATTTGTGTACTGTCCGGCAACGTATTTTATGAAAATAAAAAAATAATTGCAATATTGCAAATAATCTAATAGATCAAGTATTGCCAGATTATCAATACTTTTTTATCCGATTATTTAGAATAGACGGACATACAACTGCTTGGCTTTGTTATCTGCTATAGCTGTCTCCTTGATGTCCTGCTTTGCTATTTCATTGAGGGACACTCTACGAGTAGCACCTTCAAATGCCAGTTCCGCTATTTTGCTGTCCTGAACTTTGTTGGTGTTACACTTTGGACTTATTTTGTGTAGCCTCGACATTATCGAATTAACCACGGTTGGTGATGTAACGGGATCACTACGGGACTAAATAAAATAATAAATAATTATGTTCTTAGAATCGATTTGTAATGAACATTTGTATAAGAGATTTATTGACAAGAACATGGAAGAACAACATCTTTCTAACATTATAGAAGTACCCATCAAAATTACAGGTCTTCGGTAATAGTAATAAATAAAACCTTTTCAAAACCTCAGTACACGCTGCCATAGTATTTTTTTTTGCGATCAATGTGGTATGATATCTTTGAGAAGTTAGCTACGGTACACTAGGGGTCCCGGGCTTCATCTCTATGCTGTACAAACATTTGTGTGCATACATTTTATCTGTTCGTATTCGTTTGGGGTTTTATTTATAACATAGATGTATTTACAGATTCTTCAGTCTTTATAGTACAAGATCCTAGCTTTAAATTGATACATGCATTTATTTAGTATCTAAAGTAAATGTTTAATTAATAGTATTATCATCATCTTGATTTTAGATAAGGGCTTCCAAATGACTTTTGTTTTGAATCGCAATATTTATAGTTTTATCTTAACTAAGTATGGTCATAATGCTTACGTGATGTAGGTATTCGTATTACCTTTTTATTATTTAAATACATAATCCTCGTATTTGCCTCTACGTTTGTAATAACGTGGGTGTCACCTATTCAATCTTAAAGTTGACGTAATCTTTCTAAAGATATAACGAGTTTTACATTGTATGATAAAATCATACATTTTCCATATCGCAAAGCTAAACCGCTTTACGAAGTTAATGGTTTTATTATGTTTGCTAAAGTGCGGTTATTATTCTTTCGGCAGAATTCAGAAGATAGCAAAGTTCACAAACTAAATTTTGTGATGATTTTTCAAGCATATTTAATGCAGTACTTTTCGCTTATTCGGAGCATTAGTTTTATAGTATTCTTTAATTTGTGGTTTTATTTACTTTAGTTTTTTTAGTAATTGAAAACAATTTATTCTTGAAATTTATGAATATCGGATAATATGTCTGGGGATAAAATAAATTTTACATTTTGAATCACACGTTTCAAATTCTGCTCGACCCGTCTGTTATCAGTTATCACTCTTCGGTCTGCTAACAGGCGACCACACGTGGACCATAACACCATGATAGTTGAACATATCAAATAAGGTGTATTTGAAATTCCATTGAATATATACTAGTATTTCAATATATACTCATCATACACTGCAACTGTGTGTCACTATCGATAGACAAACGACTCGAAGGCCTTCCTCTCATGTGACCTTTTCGCTTACACCTCTTAATAATGTATTTCTATAAAGGTTAGCACAAAATTGTACGTAAACAAACATTTATGGATATAATTTTGTTAATTTCTAATATCTGTTGATCCATCCTAATATTTTTTTTTATACGTGTTCGAAACTTCGAATACACGAAACGTACTTATTACAATATGATATTCGAAAAAATACTTACAGCGTCTTCCCCCATACCTAATAGATTCTTACGCAATCATTTTATACGCTTCTATCTGGGGGAGACCGTGAATACGACCGTCTGCGTGGGTACCTCTGTTCTATTTCTTCCGCTATAAATGTATGCTTTTTGTGTAACTTTATTCGGGCTCATGCGTGAATAAGAGAGACATCGTTGTTACTGGATTTGGTGCCTCAAGGGCCTCAAGCGAGGCCTCAAGGGCCTTTTCCAGTTGTGGACTGGCTGTATTAGTAAACAACAAAACAAATTAGGACCGTCTTACTGCAATAAGAAATACAAGTTGACGTAATTTTAAAAAGCTTTTCCCTGTAAGCATCGCATCGCAGTCCATTGCTGGACATACTCGTAGGTCTTCCCTATTTTGCGTCATATATCCCGGTCCTCCGCTTTTATCATCCAGCCTCCACCAGCGACCTTTCGCAAGTCGTCGGTACATCGTGCTGGAGTGCATCCTACGCTACGCTTGCCAAGACGTGGTTTTCACTCCAGAACTTGCCTGCTCCACTCGTTCGACATCGTAAACTGTTTTTAAATGTACTACATAGGTGAGAACACTTTCGACACAAAATAACTAATGGGGTTCTTATCTAATAAAGCCGGTCGGTGCCCTATTTGCAGGTTCATTAGACACGGTCTGTGTCTTCCAAGGTGTGGAATGATGAGAGCCGCTGTCGGTACTTAAACACGCGTCATTGTTGTTTTTGTCGACTGAGATAGTTAAGGGATTGTCTCATTAAAGTTCCTCATTAATTAGGGATTGTTATATTCTAAAAATGAGGGCTTGATGATATAGTGTCAATCGCGTTCTAATTAATTTGATTCGACATCAACATCAGCCTATAACGTCCTAATGCAGGTTACGGGCCTTCTTTCCGCACAACATAGCTATGGGGGATCGGATTGGTGACCGATACAAAGTGTCCAGGACGGTCAGGACGCTCACCTGATGGTGAGTGATACGCCTGACCATGATAGAGCGGCATTGAAGGAGACCAACAACTTATAACAGTTATTATTATCCATCAATGAAGCACTGTGCCTGTCACCTTAGACAACAAATATTTGGTCTCTTACCCGGTAATTTATTAAAATACCGGGTAAGAGATCAAGCTATTAAGCTAGAGTGCCCTCATCCCGAAACACAAAAGTCCATAGCACTCCCGTTTCACGGAACGATATGATAACGGCCCTGCGGTGGTACCCACCTAGGCGACTCAGTACTGCGTCGTCTAGGTGGGTACCACCTATTAATATTTTATAGTGTTGGGGGCGGGCTTTCCTTTGTTTTAAGAAAAGCCCGTTAAGCTGTCTGTCACGGCTACTCTATTATAATGGTAGTCTTTAAAACCGACCACGGACTAAATCGAACACCTGCTTTATACTGATTGGATTTTTCCACACTATTTATGGTATGTAAAAGATACAAGCCCATAATTTTTTTAATATTACTGTATACCAAAAATAAGCAAAAGTTTGTAAGAATAATGATGTGTTGAATTACCTTAACAACTCTAATACGAAAAAAACTACAGACTGAATTTTGATGAAACTTAACAATAATATGGTTAACGCAGCAGTATATCTCAGACTGATTAGCTCCGAATCCAAGGTACGGACGGTAACTTAGCGAACGAAATAGTATATCTTCAAATACTCTCGTACTCTTCAGTCATACAAGAGTGTTTATGGTAAACAGGAACTATAGACAAAAGTCCTCCATTAACGCCCATAATACAAACAAATACAATAAAATCACCATGACATATGTTGTCGGAAGCAATCGTGTATTTGCATCCGCCCACTGCACCGCAGTTTACAAACCCATAAACGTTTTATTTGATTAATCATGTATCTAGGATTCATTAATTGATTATGACTAAACACTCGAGGTACCATTAAACTTGACTGTTGAATGTACTACACACATATTCTATGCAAATTAATCATTTCAAGTGATTGTTTGTATTAATAAAGTAAACACTTTTTACTACATGCATATACAAGTATGCTATCTTCTAATTATTTCTTTCTTATCTACGATATTTTTCATAAGGTGGTTACCTCTTTAGGCTTTTACGTTCTTTTATTAGTCACGATCCCCCAATGCGACGTTTTTTTTTTTTAGAATTATCAATAGATTCTTAGGTACTTTAACATTAAGTTTCTTTTATTATTTTTTTAAAGGGAAATTACTTAAGTTCTTGTGTCGGGGGTTTTTAAAATTTTTAATTTAATTTTTATTTCATACTTTTTATAGGTAGATTAGGTTAAGTTAGATTTCATTTGAGTCCAATTATATTTGCACTTCTCTCCCCACTTTCACTCCTCACAACTTTTAAACGGCTCAACCGATTTTCATCAAACATGTCTAAGAACACTCGCACATAAGTCACCTTTAATACAAAAAAACAAAATTGAAATCACTGCATGCGTTCGGGAGTTATGATGCCACAGATAGACAGACACACAGACAGACAGACAGACACGTGAAACTTATAACACCCCTCTTTTTGCGTCGGGGGTTAAAAAAGACGTACATTTGTTGTATTAACAGTTATCCGAGTGAGTCATAGACGCAAGCATAGGAAATTGTCATCTACCAATGGTTTCAATGAACACACTTATTATAAAAGTATATAAAGTCATATCAATGAGATAAAATTTTATGATGTTTAATTGTTGAAAACCTGATTTGAATTAAATATATATAGATGTAACAAGAAAAAATATTTGAACATATCTTACGAGCATATCTTTTTGTACTTATATTTACTTCTGTCCAACTTACTCACCGTAGGGAGACTCAGTGGCGCCAACTTTCCCCAGCAAAACACCGGGACGTCTAGCCTCCTCAGTCTGGATCGTTTGCCAACATTGTTATGGTACTAGAATAAACAGGTGTATAGGCATAATTATGTACTTGAGGTTTCGTGAGCAGCCACACCACGCACTACTGCACTGATGTGTTATTTGCCAATTCTCTATGGGATTTTTCATCATCAGCTCATGATCGTCCTCACCGAGGGCCACGGGCCGATCCTTATATGGTGTATAGGCGTTAGTCGTCCACGCGGGCCCAGTGCAGATTGGATTTATATTTCTTTGCAGGCGCGCGCAGGTATACTCACGATTTTTTCCTTCACCGTGAGAGCGTCAGATAAACGAAGGTACATACGAGTATAATTGACAGTGGCGGGATTTGATCCTGCACCCTCCTGATCGGAAGACAACAGTCCGAACCAATGAGCCACCGACGCATGGGCTTTTTATTCAGCATTAAATAGGTTAATCTATAATATTTGTTATTAATAACCTACCAAGACGTTTAGTCAATAGATTTTAACGCCCCATTTACTTCCCGGGATAGGCAATTCATACGACTTAGGGACTAAGCACCCAGCAGAGAACTTCTAGCAGCTTTACCTGATTACCTCTTCAATGTCACGTTTTACGAGTAAAGGAAGGAACTTTTATCCCCAAACAACTTCCAAGCGTAAATTTAATAAGTAAACAACCTGTTAAATATGTCTGCCATCAAATTTAAATTATGATGACGTGTCTTAAATTTTTTAACTTCTTGATATACAACTTAATATTAAGTAGGTTCTTACTATCGTCTTATCATGAGTGTCGAAGAAAACAAAGTGTTATGTTTATGAATGAACACAGACACACTTTGAAGTGACTTAAAACAACATACTCGTACCATATTATAATTATTTGGTGGATGTGCTTAATGCTTGTAGAAAGGGGAATTCAAATTAGTTTATCCAAATATTTTTCTTAGAATAAACTATTTGAAAAACATACATAATTATAGCACTATTTTCAATCAAAGGTTAAGGTGTTAAGGTATCTATCTACCTTAAGTTAACCCAATAGGGTATATTATAGAAACTATGGAGTTGTGCAGGAATAAAAAACAAACAACCGATTTATTACACTTTAATGAGTTTAAACAAATAAAACTTACATTGAACATCACAATTATGCTTTGCAAAACAATGTGGATGTCAAGGAGATTCATTGATCCAACTATTAGGTGGAACTCCAGATATTCCATGGTGATCCAACAATTGTGGAACACGCATTACATTAAGGAACAAATTCACTACCTAACAAGTAGGGTAAGCAATAATCTAAAATATAAGACGTTGAACATAGAGGCCTCAAATTTCAAAACATAGTAATACTAACATCAATTTACAATATCATTTTTAAGTCAAAAATATTCCTGACTAAAGCAGTAATAGTAATTTAATCACTAGTTATTTTAAAGGCTTATAATAATGGTACATCTAGGTGGGACATTGACACAAATTAATTGAAATTCTAAAGATTACCGTTTCATCCAAAATACCATTTACTTTGAAATATTTCATTGTGAAATATGTTTACAGCAAAAAATACTTTGTTTATCTTATCTATTGGACAATATTTATTTTAATTTGAAGACTGAAGTTGTATTATTATTTTAAGGCAAACGCTTACAATACATACCTACTCATACAAAAATATCATCCATTTTCTTTACACATTGACAAAAACCGCTAAGCATACTACCGATAAATTTAAGATTTATTTCCTTCTAAGGTAAATTATGAAAATATTTGTTATATTTTATTACGGAGGGATGATTTTTGTTAATGGCCTAAACTAATAAATGTAGGTAGTCTTAAAAATAAGCTACAACTTTGGCAATTAAATATAAACGTGATAACTATTCTGATTTCGGTCGAAGATAAGTTAAGTTAATAAAAATGTCTGAATCTAATTATTTACCTACACTTGTCAATAAAAACAAAATAAATTAATTATTGATATAAGCTAATAGATTAAAAATAATAATATCTCTTAATTCTGGGTTTTAAACTCTTGTAACTTAAAACTAATAATAACAATTAAAAAATACAAAATACTACAAATTAGGAGGTACTGATAAGATATGCTCGCTTTCAAATGCATATTTATAAAATAAAAGTTCACTTGCGTAGATAACAAAATTATACATGTATTTCTTCACTATAACAAGGAAAATTTGCATGATTGTGCACATAGCATCACGGACATGTGACAATTGATAGAAAAATATCATTCGTACATCAAATACATAACGATCAAATTGGAACTTAACTAATGAAAAATAAAATAAATGGAATGAGTAACTAACATCAGAATACATTTTATTAAAACTTATATAAAACGTTTTGGATAGTTTTGTTTTGCATAAGATTTTTAACACTTGTAAAAATTTGGCATGTGTTCGGCAGTTAGAATTTGTTGAAGGTAAATTTTTCGAAGAATTCCTGTTTATTAATTTTATCACATTTGGAGCTACACTATTTTTATATTACCTTGATATTTATTTATTATTTCATATTCGAGGTGGTGTCGGTAACAGTGTCATTCGCAATTATTCCTATCTACGGTGTTAAACCTCCATTACTCAGAACAAGGTCATGTCGCTCTGCGACCCCCACTTTAGTAACTATTTACAAATCTATTTACAGTTATGTGATTAATTTTGGCTCCTCAATTTATACAATACTGGAATAAAATCACATAACGGGAATGTCAAGAAAACAAATATTCTCTATTTACAAAATGTATTAGAGGAATGCATTTATCCCCTCTACAGTACAGCATCAAGCGTAGTTGCCAATAAATGTATTGTGTTTAAGACTAAGCAACTATTCAATTTCTGATTTAATATGTACAGAAAGATTTAAATACCGTTATGTTTAGAGTAATAGCGCAAGTACGGGTATGAACATTGTCAAAGAGATCATTCTCATGCTGGCTCCGTTAGGATTGCTACCGAGCGGTCCGACCATAGCGTTCTTGATGTCCTGTTCTTTTGCCGGTTGCGTCTTATCCGCGCTGCTATCGACCAGATTATTGCTGTCTATTTCAACTGGCTGGTTTGGCTTAATTATTTCGATTGGAATATTGTTTTTGTCCGATTCTGTAGGTACAGTTGGGGCAACAGTTGTTGTAGTAGTCGTAGTTGTCGTTGTCGTAGTAGTAGTTGTAGTGGGTACCAAGGTATTATTTGCTATGAAATATATTTCCCCGTATATCGCCTCAACCTCTAAAGTATTCTCAATTCTTTCGCCCCGCATTTGTCTAGAACGAGGATTATGGTCATTGTAATATGTGGTCAATTTTGCGGTGTATTGAACATCACGTTCCGTGCGGTTCCCTTGGAATGTGACATTACAGGCAGTACCTGGTTCCAAAAACCTTTCAAGATTGTATAATTTCGTTCTCTTTTCTGTAAAAGGATTAGCCCATTCAATTTGGGGGAATACTGTGCCATCCGCCATTTCAATAGTTGTATTTAGTCCAATAGCAATTCCATGTCCGTGTCCCCAAGATACACTATAGTTGAATTTGTATTCAATTGCTGTTGTAAATGTTGCTGCAGCAGCTTCATTATTACTAAGAACACGTTCTCCAAATATTTCTGGATCCATTGATCGAACATGTTGGGTTGACAAATCCAACTCTACGTTTTCTAATTTGTAACTTACAGGCTCCGCTTCTACTAAAATTTCTCCTCTAGTTTCAGTAATATCATTACCCTTATCATCAAATGTAAGAAGTTTCCCAATTGCAAAATCATAAGCAATTCTGCCAACGTTGTGTGAATAACCACTTTCAGCTTTGGTTCTGCCTATAAAAACAGAATCGACTGAAGAGTCCACTAATACTCCTCCGCTAGGCTTTGATGAAAATTTAAGCCAAGGTTTCCACGTGATCAAAGAAGCATTTTCAATGTTTTGCAGAACATCAAATACATCGTAACTCTTGGTAGCAGAAACAGCGCACGATTTGTATTCGGGTCTCAGTTGTCCTAATAACATGTCTCCCTCATGTTTTGCTCGGCATAAGTAGATAGGTCCTGAAAAGATATTCTTTGTTATATTTGGCATATATTGAACATTGTATATGTGATAATTAAATAATAACAAATATTTATTTATTTATTTATTTATTTATTTATTTATTTTTGGAAGATTTACAGTTTCAAAAGACACTATAGTAAAGTATAACAATATGATAAGAGTACAATACTAATTACAAATCTCCACATATGAGTAATCAAATTACAACAGTCATATTGAGGTAACCACAACCTTAAATTAAATACGTATTTAACCAAAACAAATATTTATTTAATATCATCAAGGTTCAAGAGCCTCAAAGTACGATTTTGTCATTTGTCTTTTTATCGAGGGGATGCTAGTGAAAAACAGGTCAATCAATAGCAAAACGGAAAAACTACGAATACTACGAAACAAGAAATGAATTTTGCTTGTAGTTAGTATTAGTGTGTGCTACATATAGTATTGAACGTGAACGAAATTTTAAGAGGTTAGTATTCAGATTAATTTTAGATAGTAACTCAGGGCTGTCCACCTTACCAGTGACAACTTGTGCCAAGAAACAAATATCACTATGTTACGCCGCGTTGCAAGAGGAAGAAATGGTACCGCTTACATCGATGTTGATAGCCTGCACTCCTCAGGTGGGCCTTATAATCTAGATATCGCAGAAAACGTTTCTGAATGCGTTCGATTCGATCTATGTATACAGCATACTGGGGTTCCAAATTTGGATGCGTATTCCAAATGACTGCGGACGAATGCACAATACAAAATTTTTACAGTCTTAAGTGACCGAAATCTACTGATGACCTCATAATATAACCAAGCGCCTTTGATGCTTTACTAACGATAAAATCTATATGCTTATCAAAAATAAGTTTACTGTCATGAATAATTCCTAAATCCTTTACAACGCTCACTTTTTTAAGTTCCTCATTCAAAAGTTCATAACCCATTCCAATTACAGATAATTTGCGAGTAAATGTTACATAAAAGCACTTCGAAACATTTAGGTCTAATTTATTAAGATTACAGTATGATTGAAACCTAATAAATCTTCTTGTAAGTCCAGAACATCTGACGGAGTGGAAATTACTTTAAGTATTTCATATCGTCGCAAACAACAAGATTTTTGAAGAATGAAAACAGTGGGCTATATCCATAATGAAGACAGTGAACAACAGAGTCCTAAAAATGGACCCTGGGGCACTCCAGATGGTATGGAAATCCAATCCGACGAGTATCCCTGTATAACTACCGCCTGTGAACGCCGTTCAATATATGAGGTAATCCAACGAAGCAAGTCTCCGTGAATTCCAGCGGCGCCAAGCTTGGACAACAGTATACTATGATCAATTCTATCAAAACATTTTCGATAGTCCGTATAAATGACATCAACTTGATACCCATCATCCATACCCGCAGTAATAAACTCATTTGCAAGAATTAAATTAGAGGCTGTTGATCTATTCTGAAGGAAACCAGTTGTTCGTCATTAAAACTACATTTTAAGGATGCATATAATTGTTTGTGAACAATCCTCTCCAACACTTTAGCAAACAGACATAATTTAGAAATAGGACGGTAATTTTGTACATTACTTGTATCACCCCATTGATATTCATACAGCGCCCCAAGTTAAGCGTGAAGCCTGTATTATAAACAACGGATAAACATACTTATATATTTTTTGTTTTAAATACATACGTATAACCTACAAAGAAAACACCCAGACCATTACAAATAGACATGTTCGCTCACAAATGTTTGTACTGCCCGAGGATCGAACCCGGAACCCTTGGTGTAGTAGTCGACGTCTCAACCGCTACACTACTACGTCAAACAGAACATTGATCAGAAAAACAAAAGATCTATACCTATTTCAGACTCTGCGCCAATAACGTATGTGTCCATAGCTTCTTTTTTCAAAGTGGTCCATTTCAGCGTACTAGATGTTATGACTTGTTTCAAATTTGCATTAAATAACCCTACTCCAGCTTCTGCTAAGATTGGAGCTGCTAATGTGGCAGTCAAAAGTACTACCCACCAGCCACTCTCACAGCTTCTAGTTTTTTTCATGATTAAATCTGTAACAATAGAAATGTAAATTAATCAATTTATAAGAAATGGCTACAAAATAGTCATTTGATACTTTAAAATATATTTTATTTTATATGTTTTTTTTTGATAAATTTATGCTGTAGCATGTAGCAATTTACTATAGTAAAAAATAATGTTTTGTCTTTTATCCGAGGTATTCATCCCAAGTTCATAAATTTTACGTCGCCAAAAAAGATGTATAAATATGCTTTTAAAAAGTTTTTTGGAGGGGTTGTCTTTTTTGTGTTATCTTTCATAAACATAATAGGAAGTCCTATACTTTTTAGGAATATCTAGTTTCACTTCTAAATCATTGATATATAATTTATTGTTTCATTTTCAGGTAAGACAACTGTTTTGGTAAGCATAAATAAAATAAATAAAGCTCACGCCTTGGTCCCAGAAGGGTAGGCAGAGATGATGAAACGCCACTTTGCACGGTCCTGACATACTTCCCTAGCTTCAATCACATCCATCAATCTTTTCATACAAGCTCTTTATCCTCTTACTTGGGACCCCAGCCTTCTTAAGGACTTGACCAATTTGGTCAAGGTAAGTCCTTCTGGGTCGTCCCCTGCTCGTGTATCCTTCCACATTCGCACAATGCACCTGCTTTGGTATTCTTTTTTCACTCATGCGCTCCAAGTGTCCATACCATCCTAACATACCTCTTTCTACTTTTGACACTACATCTACTTTCAGACCATGGTAAGCATGATAATTTTAATACTTTTGAGTAAGTAAACCATTGTTAAATTTGTGATATCGTGTGTTTTTCTGAGGACTTTTAATAAAAGTATTTATTTATAAAATATAATTTTAAAGAATAGATAATTTCATGGATATAACGGAATAAACAACTTAATACTACGTTACTTAGAAAAATATGTATGGCCTTTGACCAGACATTGTTACTCATTACATTTAAATTAAACATCGTAAAAGCCCTTTATATTATATCAAAGGTGAATTACTAATAACTCATCATCAGAGCCGCAACAGATGTATGATGCTTTAATTCAATTTAATAAGTTCAATTGGAGATTGACACGCACCATTTGGTATAGCTTAAATCCGAACTCTCCACTAATATGTTATTTATTTAAGTAGACGTGATATATGAGTTTTCTGAGGGGGAATTGTGTAACATGTGGCATGATTATTTTAACCATAGTAAAAGATTTCTAAATACCAATTTAAATGTCGTTACTAGTTTGAGCCTTTACGTAAATTATGTTACTGAATAAAAACAGTCATTTTACTTTCAACCGACCGAGTTTTAAACATAGTTATGACCTTTGTCGGTTCGGTTTTGTCACATACATTGTGTTACTTATACAAGTGAATAAATCTCATTGTGGCTGAGCACGCACCGTTTCAAACCGCAGCGTTTTGTATTTACCAATAGTGACGACACCTGACACAATCGATTAACTGATTTCGCTGCATGGATCACTGCCGTGGGAAAAAATGTAATGTATAAGACATGAGTAGTGTTATATAAAGAAAAATAATCATATTCTATGCGTATTACATTACATTCTCGTTTAAGCTGTTTCGACAAATGTTTTACGTTCTCTTCGTTGTTTTGTGATATCATGAGCAATAAAGTATCTTCCTGTCTTTAATCTGTCAGGCCTATTGCGATCATACCAACAGTCAATTAGCCATGTAATTTGCATTCCGGTTGTCACCCTCGATAAGTAAGCGATGGTTTCGCGTGCCGGCACCCAAACAACAACACAGCGACAGGCTTTAATGAGTCGATCTAAACGCCCCATACGCGACACAATACCTTTCTCCAGTGCGCTTGTCTAGTCGTAGTCGACGAGGGGAAGGCTTCAAACAAAAGTTGGAAAACTCTTGTGAATTCCCTCACTTGTTCCAAGGCACTAAATGAACTTATGTGGGGTGGGGTACATTAACTAAGCTTTTGTATTATAAATGAGTTTTGGTGAAAAATATTAAAAACACGCCAAGCCTATTTATGTATTACTAAGCCCGTTTTCGATGTAAAATGTCCTTGGCGTTGTTGTCTCTTCCTACATTAATTTGCGATCCACCAAACATGACATCACTGACCGGCTGGTCAAAGTCAAAACGACGTTCATTTTACAACAATAATACTGTTGTCGCTGCGGCAATAAAACTTTACAGTCCAACATAGCCATTGCCATGTCCGAGGTCGTGTTTATGAATGCACAAGTGCTTTAATTTTCTAAATGCTCATTAAACATCCGGCGTACGTTATTTAACGTTTATCTTAGTTAAATCGTCAATAATAAAATTGTATGAGAGAAATCTACGACAAATTCTAGGTATTATTTTCCTTTCTCAGGTCTCCTTCAAAGTTTTCTTATATTCCAATAGCCTTCGCAAACTTCTGTTTTATAGTCACAAGTGAGAAAAAATGCATTTGAATACGCTGCGTTACGGTGTGTCCTTACAAATATTAGAGTGACTTGCATATCCATTAACACTGTGCAAATGGTGTTTATTCTGTACAGTCATCATAAGTTACAAATAAAAATCTGCTATTAATTTTGCATTGTTGTTTGAAAAATTGTAATACAATGCTGTCTCTTTAATCAGACGTATTAATGTGTTCTCTCATCCTATTTATCTTTATCAAGAATCCCTATTATACCGTGAGAATCAACAATGTGTGTTTGTGATGTCGAATATAATGGTATAGTTTTAGTTACTTTGTAACGTCATCTTTTTTAAGTCAACTGACTGTATTGATCAATTGTTGAAAGTATTTATTTTTCATTAGTACGAGTACCTATGCTCATTCAGATTTTAATTTTGAACAATTTTAATTTCTTTTGTATTAGATTAAAATGCACCAATTGCTTTATCAATGTTATCATTAGACTAGCTGTAAAATCACGCTATTTATTATTTAAACATAATCGCTCCAGGCGTTAGCAAGTGCACGCTCGCTAATCGTATTACGTGCATGATGCAATCAATAGTACCAGACCGGATTAAAGTCTGCCACTACGAAGCAATAAAAAAGGACTAAGCCTTTTTCTGAGAATATTATCTTTATTAAAAGATTGTATTCTTATAAGAGATTTCATTTACGCGATTGTTTTGTTGTCATTTAGTTAGTCCGCAGAAACTTTTTATTAAGCTACAATTTTGAACTTGGTATTGTTTTTTTTCTTCTTTATTATTGTCTCGAAAATTAAAACCATATAGTTTAAATAATATATTACAAAATGTAAATACATATAGTGTCATGAATATTTTAGTGCGATGTTCACGCTATGAAAAGCTCAAAATCCACTGATATCGTTTAAGTCTGAGTTTGCACTTTACTTCGCTTCCGTTTTATCCATCCTTTCCTCGCATTACTATCTAAGCTTCTAACCTTCTTGTGTAAAAACGCGAAGTATGCAATTTATTCCGTCTACTTCAGCGAAATTATACTCCGGTCAGTCGGCCATCGCGCTAATTTGTTCGTTTATATGGTATCCAAGATGAACCCTTTGTACTCTCCCAGCTATAAGAAAACACAGAACTATGGCTACATATATATCATTGATATTACGAATTGAATTGAATATCCCTATTAAGTTCATAATTGAAAAGCGTATTGGCTACATTGGCCATTTAATCTTAATATATTACAAGAGGGGAACTACAATAATAAATGTTATACAAAATAACCGATACCATTTTAATGCATACACTTTAATATTTTACACAACCTGGATTGTGATCTGATGAATGATTACCAATTTGTTTTTGCATATTGGTATCATCTTTGGTTGCGTTGATTGTAAAGTAGTAACCTAATCTACGTTGGAATAATTTGCTGTAAGAAATTAAAATTGCATTTTTAATAGCGGCCTCAAAGAGCCGACTTGAATTGCACGACGATCGAGCATGCACTTTATACAATAATTCCTCTCTGTACTTACAAAAAACGTGCAGGAATCACGTTTGTCAAGTTCCATCATCTCTTATCTGCGGTATCAATAACACGAGAAGGTACCGTTAACGTGTTAAGTGTGCCACTTTCTTTGTTACACATAGGGTACACTACGGTTTTACGGTACACCCATAAAACTGTCATTTTACATGTCACCGAGTGTTATGTGTACCTCGGGCGTTGGTAATGGCGGTTCCCGTGTGATGGCCGGTCGTCTTTTGGAGGCAATTATCATGGTAATGGCTTCGTTATCAGGCGCCGCCTCATCTCGATAGCTAATGAAACGGCTCGGCTTTCTCTTCGCGTGTACATTTTGGTTTGTTGCTCCATTATCTGTGCAAGTGCAAGTACTTACAAGGTCGTATCTTGTGCTACAATGCCTGTAATAGACACTAGGTCATTTGCTTCTCTAAGTTTTATGTCTATTGTTACCAACGGGTTTATATCGCATTAACATACACAGGTATTGTGATGGGTATCGAATTTTATTTGCTCTGTACAGAAATGTAGGTATAATCAAATTTAGGAAATTTGTTCCTCAAATGACTTGTAAATTAACTGGAAACAATATTTAAAAAAAATATTGAAAAAATGCATGCAAAAATAGTTGTAATTTTTTGATAAATAAATCACGCTTGAATATAAATACGTTAATCTCATAACTAAATCGTATGCGCAATGAGTTCATTGTCCTAATTGTTTTCAAATCTCGCATATCAGCTCCCACATAAGGTTAACAACATAGCCACATGTTCGCTACGTTTGCAAAGTTCTGTTATCATATATTAGCTGAGCATTTCTGTATTGCAATAAAAATGCGAAGTTTCCCGAGCCTATAAGTCTGTCTGGTCCCGGTGTTAGTTTTTTGCGGCAAAGTAAATTGCTCTCCCGGGCACCGTACATTGTACCGCTGCTAACTGTCAATAAATCATTCCCCTATTATTACTAACTGTACTCGTGTGCAGCGACAAATTGAACTTTTTTTAGACGGTCTCAAAAGTTTGGCTTTGAGTGTTGTTGATTCTCTCTTTTAAGATTAATTACGCTTGAATCTTTACGTTTACAAATTCGGTTATACTTAATTTCGTATTAGACATATTACGAATTAGCTTTATGTTAATACTTTTATTGGGACTGTCACAATCAAGGTTATAAACTCAGTTATTGTTATACTTAAAACACATTCAAAGATTACTTAAAACGTAACGTATTCGGTTACATTCCATACTTAAACAATCCGCTCATTATGGTCATTCCGTTGTAACCTGCATCCTGAAACTGCATATTCATGAGGGACGTTATCTAGCGGCGGGAACGCGGTAACTGCAGATTGCAAGCGTTGACGCGTGAACATCCGATAGCGTGGGAATGACCTAATGCATCATGATCGCACCACGGGAACACAAATTCGCTATTGGCGACTGCGGTTCCAATGGCGCCAGTAGTCATCGATTATGAGCAATTAAACTCATCGTAACCTTGTAAACTTTCAAGAATTCCTGGCACATTTAGCAGGCAAAACCGCAATGAGTTTCGATGTCAAGTGACTCAATACTTCATTGTTATAAATAAGTACTTTGTCTTTTTATAATATAAATACGACATAATAATTAATGAGTCTTCCATCGGTACGAGTAAACTATCCGCTGTCATTGCAGTAAAAACATTCATTATTGATTGAATCATTTATACATACACAAAGTTATGAAATAAAACGAAGTAAATTACTTATTTAATTACAAATCTTTTCGAGCAGGCCCGATAAGTAAATTGTGTGAGAAATGTAGACTAATGTGACAAAATTTTATAAAAAGTATATTAAATTGTATAACAAAGTATGTCCGTTCCGTTGCATGTTAGAAGCAACAGTATTAAGTGATCTAATAATAGTATCAAGTTGCCTACTGTTCATATAAGTGATTAAAACGTTAACCAAGCAGAGAGTGCCGCGACACACAGCTCCAATGAAAGTTCTTAAAACAATAGGATGCGGGCTCCAGTTGCTAGTTGACAAAGTCTTGTATGCTCGCTTGATACATTTAAGTAATAGGTACTCAATGAGCTTCAATTCATCACAATTGAATAGGCTAATCTTAGAACATCGCAGTTATATAATCCTATTTATAACGACTTTAAGTAACATCAGAAGCACTAAATAAACTACATTTTCAGATATTCAGTTGCTTCGACCTTACTAAGATCACAGTTTTGTTTTATAACATGTCGGGTACCTTCATGTTATTGATACGCCAGATCATAACAGATGCAGATCAAACGAACGACTGTAAATAGAGCCTAATTAGTTTTTGTTAATACTGCCCTGTGCACTTTACCCGAGACGACAGATGTTAGGTTTTATATATCCAGTAGTTTCAATAACAATGACATTTTGATGGCAATTAAATAGGAATCTTATTTTCACGGATTATATTACAAATTCAATAGCAGGAGAAAATTTACGAGTTTCGTTCGTATTCCTTATCTTAAGCAGCAGGACGGGGGAGAAGCTTATCATACCGGAATACGTTTCAATGGGCAACAAATCTTTTGAGTTTATCCACTTGACTTATTCCATTTATGTTTCTTTAACTGATTGTATCGTTTCCATGATTACTTCTATAGGAATTCGCTTGAAATTAATTATCGTAATAATGGCGTAGCGAGAATGACTTGCCCACCGACACGCAATGTTTACTCGTGTCCTAGTTACTGGTGCTAGCTCCATTAACGTAATACAAGTTGAAGGTATTGATGGGCTGCATATTCCTTTTTTGTTCAATAAAATAAATAAGGGCCGTAGCAGAGAAGAAAGTTACGAGTGTCATGTACGCTATTGATTCCAATGATTTTACAATCTGTAACGTAAAGTTATTAGGGTCTCAATTAATTTAACTGTCCGCCTTATTTATCAGTTTCAACACGGCTTTACTGAAAGCTTAACTATTGCAGCAGGAATAGAGAGTTCATGTACCTATGTAGATGTGTCCCGCAGTCAAGCAGATTGAAATTTAACTGATAACAGTTAACATCAATAAACTTTTTTTCCAAAGAGGAATTAGCTCACTTCCGATTTGAAGATAACAAGTCTTTGTATGCAGTAATACTCTTTACCACGGAAACAGTTATACCAAAAGCATACTTGCTAGGATAGAAGTAAGTGACATTGTCCCTCAGACTTTAGTATTTTTTATCTGGGCTTATACACAGTCTCCCCTAGGTGAATTCATTGCAACATAACCGATATAAAAATAACAGTTAGCAGCCGTACACTTTAATTTACGAATGAATAATGGACCCGGCCGGAAAACTGTTTATCGCATTCATCAAAATAACACCACGGTCGCGCACCGTGACGCCGTTGGGAGATGTCGCGAGGCATATGGCCATTCAGTTTCATGCATTCATTTCCGCTTTGATTTATAATGGTTGGAACCATTTTCGCACGATTTTATTCTAAAACCGTAATTTGATTGGACTTACTCTTTTTTTAATGAAATATTTTAAAGTATGAAGAGATAGTAGCCGCGTCAATATTACTATAATTAAACTGATCACAGTGGGATTGACAACTACTGGCGTTTTGCCTGCACTGAATAGGGCTTTCGGTATTGAATAAGAGTACACAAAATCACAACTGCTGTGACAGTCAATTCGTATTCACTTTTGGGCTTCTATGGTTTGATATATTTTTCCATCTATAAGCTAAGAAGAAATCCGTATTATGTTTCCCAGAAGTTAAGTCTTTAAATTAGTGATCGTCTTTTGTTTAATTCCTAATGCTAGAATTCCATCGGGCGTATTGATGTCTGTGCCGTTATAATAAATCGGTGCAGTTTATTTCTAGACAAAGTTAGGCTATAAATCAAGCGGCAAGGGGCTAATTAACACTGGCACGGATAGCTGGTATCATCGCACCTGCAAAGCCGTTTCTCCAGCCCATCTGTTCGCTTTGCTAAATGAAGACTCGAAGATATAATTCCGTAACAGAATTGGCATTTACATGCACTGGATGACTAGTTTCATTAAAATTGGCATTTTATATTCTCTGCATTCATTATGTATAATGGGAAAATGGAATTATTAGTACATAGATAAAGGAAGCGACTCTATTTGTGGATAAGGCATTCATGATTTTACATGCTAACAAGCAAATGTTGATTATTCCTCACATAAAGACAAAATCATCAAGTTTTTATGGCCGTATTCGAGCGTTAAACAAAACAGCCATATCCAGTTCAGACTAAACAAACGTTTGTTTTGTGACAAGTTATTTTGACGCCTTCGCTTTGAAACGCATACGCTGAGAAATAACAACTCAAAACGCGCTGAATTATTGACAAGTGCACATATTTCGTTCTTCACAACGTTGATTTATACTTTAGTTTGCTTGTTAAGGCTATAATTTTCTTGAGTTTACGTTCCTTTGTCCGAAGGTATCGCCGTTACTCTTTGCCATCAATCATTATTACAAATTTCGAAAGTCTCAAGTATCTTACATTCATTAATACATACTTGGGCGTTTTAGACAGCAAGTGGTAAATAAAAGCTAAATTACCGTCGGAGTAGTGATCAGACGATTGCGTTTAACCGCAACTTTGTGACTTTTGTTTATACCTATTCGTAGTAACTACAAATAAAGTATCTTCTTTTGAATGTGTTTGTTTTTTGTGCATACTTGATTACCAACTGAATCAACGGAAGTAAATCCCTTAATGGTTGGTTTGTGACTAAGTAGTCAAGAAGTTAATTAGCATAGTCGCCAAAGAAAGTCCCTGGTCAATTTGCTAAATTGCTGTGGTATAATGATGATTCATTCATAGTGTAATCTGTAGTGGGTGTTAATAAGTCATAATGATGGGGGTGATTTGTCTGTTGCCCGCGGGATGGGGACAACCGATATCGAGCTTAAGTTACTAGGTGGCCAAGTTAGAAACTGTCGATTTTGTTCGGGCCAATATTAAAATTGCAAACTCCGATAACGTTGGCTATAAAGCGTAATCTTTTATTAAAAGTAATTATTTTCAATTTCTTTTGTGTTAGCATTCAGTATACAGTCGCCCTTAGTGTGTTTATACAATAACGGTGGTATTTCATTATGTACAGTTTTCCATATTACAAAATTGTTCATCTTATTTTGTAATAGCATTATTTGCTTTTACTAATATCAAAGTAAATCCATTGATATTAATAATGAGTAAATCACTGAAAAATTGCACTGTTGTTGACTTAAGATGCACCATTTCAGTGATTTAATTCCGTTTGACAGTGTAACATGCGATTGTTATTTTAAAGATTGTGTGTATTGCTGAATATGTTGATAGTGTTTACATTTTAATTCTGCCTAAAACGTTCAACTGCGAACAAAAGTCGTCTCTGATGACTTATGCGCAGTTTACGCCCGATACCTTTACAAAGTCACCCCTCGTTAGGAGTCAGCCTACGCTGTTGTTGATAGTGTATGCGCGCTCGTAAACATCACATCAAGACATTTTGAGTCACTCTCCAACAGGAACACGGTTGTAAATTACGCAAATGTTATGTTATTACTGGCGATCGTGATAAACAACGTTACATAATAAAGTACAAAATGCGGATGAAGGAATGGAGGATAGCAATCAGCGCGTCTCCCCACGATTTGCGCGACAACGAGCCGCAAGGTCGCGTATGATTGTCGGTAATAGTGGCACTTATCGCACCACCGGCGACCGGCACCGGCTTACTGCCCCAATTTATATGCATGTGTCTCGATGTTCTAGATTCTTCTAAATAATTAGTATGTTATGCCTGAGGTAGAGATAATCTGCTCCAGTGCCTTATCGACGTATTCTTATCTAAAAGATCCAACATAGTACCTGGTATTTGATTAATAGTACCTGGTAGATAATAAACTGTGGTAGATTCATAAAAGAATTTAAAATAATAATTGAAAATTTAAAAAAATCCGTTATATTGGCCTAGTTGGGTTTAAAGGTTTCGAGTTGTCTGATCCTTTCAGAAACCTAAAACCAAATTTTATATAATAAATCATAAATTTTGTATCAATTTCAATCTTAGTATCGTGAATTAAAGTTCCAATTAATAAAACGACTCACTGCAAGAGATGTTTGATAAATCAAATTCAATAATATAATGTAACCACGAAACGCACTCAATGCACCGGTAAGCGATACGCCCGCTTGATATTGAAGGGGCAATTGCTTAATTCATACTGACGTCTGACAGGATGATAGTGGACTCCTGGACGGGCTTGTTGTGAAACTGAACTATTTTTAGATATGTGACGTAGCCCGCTAAAACATTCCGACGATGGCAATTGAAGTTATTTTTTTCGATGCTCTTACTAGGAGCTATAGTCACATCTCCTTAAGATACAAGCTCTTAGATTGCATCATTCCTTACCATGAATCCTTACTTTAATTCACGATACTAAGATTGAAGTTACGGGGGACGCCTTAATCCAACATTGAACCTTATGCCGACAGTAGTATTTATCATTATTTAGTAACGTTTAGGGATGCCCGTTACGATACGATATATCGGAATATCGATACAGTACTATACGATATATCGATATTTGATGCGATATTTTGACCATACGATACGCTTCGATATATCGTATTCTTATAAAAATATCGCATTAACGTATCGTATCAAACTATGTCGGTGATTAATTTGTATAATAGTTGTCGCAACTTCAGTTCCTTCTGAACGCCTGTTTTCTTTAGCTGGACAAACACTTTCCGAAAGCCGTAATAGGTTAAATCCACAGCGCTTATCAAAATTATTATTTTTGCGTTGTTTAAGTGTTGATCAATGGCAATTGTGAATTTTTTTTATCGAATAAAACTATTTTAAATATATAAATTATTTATTTCTTTAAAAAAAAATAATATAGTAAAACTACTAAAAGATAACCCTGCGCACGATATATACTCATTATATCGCATATTAATTGAAAGGCATGCGATACGGTTACGATACGATATATCGATACAAAGGAAATCGATAATATCGCGTATCGATACAACCAAGTTCGATACAGTTACGATGCGATATATCGATACAATACACTTTTTTGGGCATCCCTAGTAACGTTGTACCCACGACTGAAGTCTTAGGAACTTTAGCTACGAGTTGTGAAGAGCCCACTCGAACATTTGTTAATACTTAGAAAAGAAATTAACATACAAAATGTAAATTACCTGTATTGTTCGCCTATAATTTTTCCAGCTTGAACAGTCTGCAGCGTAATCGAGTGTTGAAATCTGTAACAAGACATTGTGTTAAAAAGATATGTCATGCTTCCTGCGTACATCTCGAATACCATCTGGTGTTTGTATCGAATAATCCCTGTCATAGGACCTTGGCCTTAATTTATATGTTATTTAACGGTTCGTATACTCAACACGAAGCCCTTTAATTACGATTTAACTAACACTTTGTTTGCACACTGCTTTGCGTAACTTCTGAATGTTTAAAGACCATCTCATGAACAATTGAATAGACAATAGAAATACGCAGACATCCCACCTGGTGGAAACCAGCGTCTGCACTGTGCTTAATGCAATTGCAACAGAGCCTAAATTATGCTAATTTTGAAATGCGATAATAATAAAAATAGGACCGTTAGTGCTGCCCGGGGTTGGAAACCTTGGTGTAGTAGCCAACGTCTCAACCATTACACCAAACGGGCGTCTTCTAGCCCTATTTTAAGAAAGGAGCTCGTATTATGTGTACTGTACTATAAGACTGATCAACAGGATGCACCACGTGTAGGGCGTATTAGGCTTGGGCCCCGTCAGGTACCATTTCGGATCCGCCCAGGAAAAGTGGTAATTATGCAGAAAAACAACAATCACATCACACGCAGCTGTCCAATTTACTAGTTAGGGTTTTGTTGTTTTTTGCGAGCGTCATTTAACAGATGCACAGTATCAAGTTGAGGCAGCTGCTTCAAGATTATGGCGAAACATATACCGTGTCTAGCTTAATATAACATTTATGACGGTCCTTGTAGTGTTTGTAGCGACCTCTTTAGGTATGGATGGAAGGGCTCGGGTCAGTCCGCTGGGCAAATATTTGTGTTTTATGTTTCTGGGTGGACATCCACATAGGTATATACATTAACAAACTAAATACCACTGTTTCTTAGTAAAGTCGTACCGTTTAACTGAGCCTATATGACGTACTTATTATGGGCTCAGTTATTGAAAGTTTTATTTTATCAACATTTATAAGTTATACTTATAACTAAGTGTACAAAAATTAAATGTGTTTGTATTGGTTCTATATGGCTTCAAGTTATTTTCATAATTGATTTTTAATAAGCTAATTCAGCGATTCGTCCCACTCACGTTCGTCCCATGGGGACGATCGTAAACATAGGATTGAAACATAATATTATTTTTTCGTTCTGGATGAAATGGAACGACCATTGAATTTATTCTTATAACATAATGAGATTTAGGTAGTACTGTCAGCAATTCAATGAAATTAAATGTGAAATATGAATCTGTTAACAATATCTCTATTTAAAAGTTCAATAAACATGTTTTATAGATATATAGATAAAATCTATTAAACCGCATCATACTTTATAGGCGAGGGCCTTCCTTATTCAGGCAGCTAGCTGGATCAAACTAAAGAATCAATAATCAATGATTCATTTGTCTATAATAATTGTGATAATGTAATAAATGCTGTATTAATTATACCACTATCCACAACAAGTGTAATATTAATGTTGTCGCCAATGCAAATATGATGCAGTCGTAATGCGGCGGCGCGGGTCGGCCTTCGCCACGGCAACGGGCCCATTGTGCGAACTCAACAATGAGCACTCGGTAACCAGACACCAACGTCTTCACCTCGTCTCCAGTTTAATTATAAACGTGCATCGATGGTGTAGCGGCTAGTGCGTTCTGTTGACGATCGCATAAGTCAAACAACTATCGCTATGTCATGGTCGGATGGGTGACCAAAAATTTTTGTCACGTCGTGAGTTACGGCCCAAACTTCCCATAGCCGTACTGTGTGGAAAGGCCTGTCCCTGTAGTGGAACTTTGTAGGCGAATAAATAAATATATACACTGAATGTGTGAACAACGCCATCGAGCCCCAAACGAAGTATTAATATGGATACTAAACAACGGATAAACATACTTATATATATTTTTGTACTATAATAACATACATGTTATACCTACAAAAGAAACACCCAGACCAATACTGCCCAGGGAACAAACCCAGAACCCTTGGTGTAATACTAATACCTGACATCGTCAATAATGTTTTTGTCTTTTTTCGAACTGACTACTGCTGTTGGCCGAGGTGGCCTTTACAGCTTCACCGGGCAATTGGCGAGCGCTGATAGCAGCCTTAAAAATGTACACAACGAGTCTAAGGGCGTCCCAGATTGGGACTCGAACCTTGGATTAGGGCGTTACGGGGAGGGCTAGGTAACCTAGTATATGTTTGGGGACAAAAGCGGCCCGGCCCACGCCAGAATATAAAAATACGCGAATAGGGACTGACCGAAACTACGGGGAATCGCGACGATGACCACCGCCGTCGGAGGTATATGCTAATGATGATGATGTGCAGGAAACAATTCATAGACGATAGTTATGATCCGAGACTCTACTATCTCTCATCGGGTATCGATCCGCAAACTCTTTACTTTGCCGATATCCGGATGCGGGGAACATCACACGGTTCATTAGCTAATGGACTGCTATTGTCTCGAGTGCATTGACCAACGCCATATAAAGACAAGTTGTTTCCCTTTATGCAGTCCCTCTTACTTATAAAATAGTTACTCATATACCCACCCGTATTTGCATTCTTAAAGAAAATACCTGTACCCGTGACTTCAACTCTGGTGCCCCACTTAACACATTCGAATTACAAAAAATACTCCTGCAGTGTATGTATTTTTAAATTTCACATATTTAAGTTTGTAATATATGCACACGACGTGTCTTACAAACAATGAATTTTACAGAAAAAATTATCGTGTCAAACGTAATATAACAAAAACAAAAGAACACAAAGCTTAACAAAAAATTGTGCTCCAAAACTTTGTTTTTATAAATTGTAAGATTAATTGGATTATTAAATCTGATGTATATAAAACCAAAGTGATATAGGCGATATCGAGTTTAATTTTTAAACTTTATTACCTTTAACGCAATAAGTTGGTTCGCACCCCATGCACACCCAAGAAAAACATTTTGTTTTACCTACTATTTTCCGTCTAATTTTAGATAATATATTTCATTATACGTTTTTTTTTGTGTTAGATTTCACCTTTCTGTTCTGTTCTTATAACACAAGCCTTGCAAGTTTTTCAAGGGTTTCGTAATGTGAGTAGTTTATTTTTCAGAATAATTCATTATTATAGGTATTATTTCGCAAGTACTTGTTCCTGCTATTCGTCATAACATTGGTATAGTCATTATTTTGGCACCTTATTTAAAATCGAATCCACCAAGATTCCTACTTACTGTAAAGCCACGTCAATTTACTCCACCGATCCCGTAATCTGGGGTCAGTCCCGCCCAAACAATATGTCTTATGGCTCACGATATGGTTGCCCGTGCAAACCCTCGCACTCAATCCCAAAATTGCCTGACAAAATCCACCAGCCCTTTGTGCAATTGAGTTATTATTACGGGCCAGTGGTTTGATGAGGATACCATATATAGCTATAATGTAACAACATCGAGTGTGCATTTTTTACCCCCATAAATAAACGTTACTTTTTTGTTTCGTACGCGAAGGAGTTGAAATACCTTTTATGATTAAAGTACCAGTACATAATTAAGTAACTATTGTTATGTTTCATATCAATACATGATTTAGTTTCATATTATGTATATTTATTTTTCATATAGACTAGTGTACTACAAATATATATTTCTTAGTTTATTATTAGATGGAATTAGTTTCCATTTCGTACCTGCTTGTGGTGATTTCATAATGCAAGAAGCAGTGCCCTTTGTACTACATTTTCCTTTGCGTGTGGTTTTTACATTGTATGTATTTTCTAAACAGTTGTCATAATTAAATCAACATATTTATGTATTGTATGGTATCGATATATCTGGTGATAATTACAAGCGATGCTTAAAACCGGAGTACCTTCATTAACCTACTAAGAACTCATTAAATCTAGATTTAAAATGTATTCAACAATAACCATAAATTTGCTCATTCGCTACAGGCACTTGTGTCGCGTATTAAATGTCCGAAATATTGGATGTTCCCGGTGCGGGGGTTGGGAAATGGCGTAGTTTCCTCCGTTGCCATGGCGACGCCCCGCACGTGGCCCGCCACTTTTGGCAGTGCTCTCTCGAATTAGTCGACTGAAGCATGCCACCATGTAGAGGTTATCCTTTTATAGCAACCGATTACCTGCGGTTACAAGACTTTCAAGTGCACCCACCCGGTCACGCAAAGCCTTTAACGCGATTAGGTTTTTTATAATATAACTTAAGTGTATTACATTTAAATTGATAATAACACGTCCCCTCGTGTAGAGATTTCATAACCGCTTTTTTTACACACTCATCACTTGTGCGGGGGAGAGTGCCTCAGGTTTAATTGCATTTTATTTATTCAGTACCATAAAAGCTCCCGGTAGCGGAACAAGACCAGGGGAAGCTCTCCCGTTGCTCATTAGTTTCTCACTTATACTCGACAAATTCAATCATGGATTTAAGTTATTCATTAGGACGTCCTCCCGTTGAGTGGGTGTCCTCCATGTCAAGGTTCACCACTAATAGTTTTATTAATTGTAACATCTGTCATTGAATAAATATAATGGTTAACGTAATACAAGTCCTGCAAACGAAACCACAGATCCGATATACACTAAATGAAGTATGTGTCTACATTTGTTTTATTTTGTAATTAATTATCTTAACAACCAAGCTGACAGTTGCCCTTTTTCCTAGAGAACTGTCGTCTTGAAACAGTATTATAATAATGATACATCGCCATATTTGTACCAGATAAGGTGAAGTAATATTATAATAATACTGTTATAAAGAGATGTCGGTAGTTGTGATCTGGAAATAGGATTATAGTTTTTTTGACACCATGTTACAGATATTTAAAAATACAAAGTTATTTTTACTAATACCTTCTTTAACCCACAACATAACTTTACTAGAAACGTTTTTTTTTTATCAATTGCGCTAATTTAAAATATTTATGAAGGTATTTAAGTTTTCGTCATTCTAGTCAAAGTTATTTTTAGTTAGTTCTAAGCTATTTCAAAGATTTCATGAATGCCTATTGATTTCGTACCACTTTCACGTAATATAAAGCTAAAACGCTGATGTCATACCTGTTCCAACCACCCCATGCATTACGCCGTCGACGGCAGGTCCTCAATTACATATTTATTGGTGACAGGGTCTCGGGAATGTCGACTGCGAGGAATGGAAATGCGTATCCGTTCTTTTCCGCCTCGTCCCCGGTGTCGATTTGATGTTATCTCCTTTGCAATGTATACAGTCTTGGCCATGTTTATATAAAGCTTCTTTTATTTAGTGATGATGTACAGTTATGTCAGGTTCACCAAATTGTTTATTCATAATTAATTAGTGTTTTACTCATTTAAGTTTGTTGCTGATGTTATTTAAAGTAATTTTGTAGTGTAGATCCGGTTATACCGAGTCGACCTTGGGTCTATAAATTTTAATAATTTTACGATAACCTTTTCCCTTTCTATCATCAAGCGTCTTTAGTTTTGCTAGTATTTTGTTAAACCTTATGGCCCATATGATAAGATTGAAATCGTTACTTGTAGAGTCGATTATTCGACTAAGCTACATTTGGCCTGGAAGTTTGCGTATAATAACGGGTGGCTGATAACTTTGCGTTTATATGGGCCGGGTGGGTGCTAGCGAGTTGAGCATTAATTACTGCCACTCCACGACTAACTTCCCCACTAAACAAACTGTTGGGCAATAAACATTTCTCAATTTCTAACTAATTAAGTTCCTCAGCCTAAGAGAGTCAGTCTGAATTTGAGCATATAATGTTCCCGAGGGAATAAATTCATAACTATGTTGATTATATGTTTATGACCAAACAATATAAACGATCGAGGTTTTCGTAATGGAACTACTTACATGTCACGCTCATGGTTTATATGAACTAACATTTTAGATAATTATGCGACCAACCATGTAGTTCTCACGCAGAACCGCAAAATTCGTCCTCCAAAAAAAGCAAGTACGAAGCTAACATTGGAATTTCAGTGGGCCTCAAATTAAACTCAATGGAGCAAGTTTTTCGCTCCCTCGGTGAAAAGTTTACGCGTTTTGCAAACAGACATCGGGCAGAGTTCCCCGTTTGCATATGAAATGCTCTTAGCGGTCCGACGCGGGGATTAAGCCACAGCCTACGTACTAGCATTATACATATGCTTTACGGGAACAATGAGTCATCCCTCGCAGTTAAATTGTGATACGATTCCGCAGCTTGTTGTGGCGATGCTTACTACGTGAGTGACGTCACCTTACAATGATTCGCTGAGTCATATAAATCTGCTTCAAAATAATTGAATGAGACTTTTTGAGTCATTTCATTAAATCTCGCACACATGATTCGATTTCGTCACTAGTTAAGTACTGATTCCGTGCTTTTTTCAAGTGTCTGCATAATTCGTGTGTAGGTGCAATATCAGAGATAACGGGTTGAACTTAAAGGCACAGTTCAACGAACCGGAGAACCGCACGCATGAATCATTTGTGTGCAAAAATGCCTTCAACCGAAACATTTTGGAACTTTCAAAGAACTTGATCACTCAGCGAAGAAGTGTTGATGAAGCTTTAAATGCCTCTAACTACAGCAATGTTGAGTGTGGTTTTAAAAGGCTTGCTTATATAAACTTTATTTATGAAAACGTAAATACAAATGTTGATTATGTTTACCTGTAAGCACCCCTTTATAAATTAATACATAATAAATAAGACTTGTTAAAAATAACAACACATCGCAGTCACGTGTCAAGTTAAAATACGTGATGAACATAACACGCACATATTCCATTATGTTTTTACTACGTCGTTGAGTTATTTAAACTATAACGATCCTAATTTGAAAAGGTACAAGGGCCAGAACTGCGTATTGAATATTTATTAATGATTAATATAATAACAAAAGAACTCAAAAGCCCTACGTACCGTTTGTTGAGAGCTATTAACTCCGATATGAACCTCGGACAAAATGGTCTCGAGAGGGTGCCATAATTTACCGGAATGTAATAATTGCCTTTAAAATAGCCGCGTTTTTTTTAGGAGTGAGTGGGTGATGAAAGTACGTGTTTGAGAGGCCACGACGGACAAAGATGATTATTTTTTATTTAACATTTTAGTAACCATGAATACGATTGGCGTCAAGCTCATCAAATAAATATCTCTGAAAAATAATTGCCAATATGAATTAATAAAAAACATATGATGTTAACATAAGATTACACAAATGCTCACTCAGTCACGAAATAAAGATATGCTAATGATATATTCAGATCTGCATGGTCTTCTAGTCATACCTACTTTATTAAATACATTCACAAAGATTATGTAGTTTACTAGTAAATGTTTTGTATTTTACTCGTATATTGTATTGTGTAACCATTTAAAAATAATGATTTTATCGTTGCCTTGTTATAAAAACAGCATCCATATTATAAAGGTTTGTGTTACGTTATTATATTTTTTATTTCAAAACAGCCACGGTGTTCTCCACCGATGAAGTGATTGGGTATTTATTTAATACTTTTATAGGTAACTTAAAAATCCTTATAACAAGCCAGATAGCAGTAATCTAAGCTTGGAAACTACCTGCAAATATGTAACCAGAGATAGATGATTGGTGGACCATGCATTAACGGGAGTCACACTCCAAGTGCACGCAACCTGATATTAGAAACTGAATATCTTTGATCCCCGCTGATTTAATCAGAGTGCATTCGCAACCTTTATGTAAACCCTTCATACACTATTGAAGCCTGCAAGGCAAAGGTACGGTTTTGTTTGACGTAATAATAACGAGCGTTATTATTGCTCACCATAACAATAAAATAGTTGAGTTTATTGCTATAGGCGGCGGGCTACGTTTGGCCCTACAACCTCAAGTGGTCCCATTTTATCATGCGTCTAAATAAATCGTTTCAAGTGACCTACTAAAGTCCCTATGTATGTTGTAGCATTCGAACTAATATTGAGTTATTTTTACTGGGTTCCTGCATTTTGCAATCGGTAATGAGCAGTCTTTAAGCGACCCCGTTGGCAAAGTGACCAAGGTATTTTTGCTTCAGTAGATTATGAGGTACTTATTGATGTTTTGAATGTAGTACCAAAAAATATTATTTACAAATCTTTATTTAACTAGTTTAACTGCCATTGTCACTTTATCCTTCGACAAACGAATTATGTGATAGGATAAATGCGTGAAATTTAGATTTCCACAAGGACGACATATTCTTCATTCTGAATCAAGTGCATACAAATTGAAGTAAATTGAAGAAAACCTGATCAAGCATAGAAACTAAAAAGAAAAACATTTATTTACTAGAAAAATGTTGGAAAGCTTTTTACTGTTATGAACTTTTTATGACACACTAACAAGGCAATGATAACAGAAACTGTTTAAAGTTCAAACATAAGAAAATTAAATCAGCAAAATGGAAATTGCTAAATAGATAGTTCTGTGATCGGTGACATATACACACATTAAAAAAACCTTACATCTTTACAAATGATGTAATAGTATTCAATAAATTAACATGATCTTATAATGATGTTAAATTAGTATATTCAAACTCGTTTTACAGTGGCGTCTTGTCATTTATATGTCAAGCGTTAACGTACGCAGTAAGCGGTTATCGCCATCTATTCGTACAAGTACATCACTACTGTTACTTAAATCATCGGTCTATGTCTTACTTATTCTCTCTACTCAATTATAGGTTATAAAGTTATAATAAATATGATGTTTGTGTCGTTATTAAAAGTTATGCTAGAGGACGATTCAGCTACTAGAATGTTGAGACTTTTAGAAGCTTAAGTGAACGCTCATTCATAGTTAAGGCTGAGATGCCATCTGCGTTCGACAATTTCCAACAATGACACCACACTAGGCTTTGGAATTAAGATGGACTGGACCAACGTTTCATATCCAACTCATAGAATCACGGGACAAGACGAGATCGGGATTGTAATCATCTAGATTTAGAGATAAAAACTCAGGCAGACCTTTTTCTTCCGTCGAAATTGCTATAAGTATAATATTTTCCCTGGAACAACCGGCTTTACCCGTAGAGAAGCAGCGAAATTGCCGAACACTGACCTAATATATTTACATGACAAGTTATTAACTACATTCTGGTCCCTTTTTCGGTATCACTGGTGCGTTTTAATTTATAAACATGATATAAAAATATAAAGTTCCTTTTAAAACTATGCAGTTGCTACTGTACGAATGGTTGTCCTAACAATGCCCTTTGTCTGGAGCCGAATGTTTGCGGGTGGTACGTGGAGTGCCCTTTGGTTAAGTTGTCGTACGTGCGGTGGCTGTGAGTACAAGTCGAGTGCTTGTTCAGCCTGTCTCCAGCAAGTAGACGCGAGACTTGCACCACCTGTTAGGATTTAATTTTGTTTTCAAACGACTAGCTTTCCGAAGGTAAAGGAAATTGTAGAATTTTTGTATACACTGTTTAAAATTAATGAAAATAAAGTAAATAATATATAGCTCAATATAAACCATTTACAAAACAATTTTTGCAATTAGTCAAAGTTTAACTAAATTGAAAATTCTAAATAAATACTGTATTCTTGAATGACAGATTAAATCTTAAGTGCATCCTACAGCTTAAGTAATTTATCTTCGTCTCAGGCATTTTGTACGAGGATGAGAGATGTGTCCTCGTTGTCTATGTTACCGGTTTGGTTGCAGTCATTTTTCTATTTGTTATGGTTTATACATACGGACAAGATTATCTAACAACATTAGGATCTTAATACTGACAAAAGTTTTAACATTATAATTGTTCTATGTTAAATATGTAAACTATATGCATTCGTATCTTTATTAATGTAGCTCTGGGTCAATATATAAAAATACCGTGTTTCAAACGACATGCTACAAAGAACAAATAGTTCATGTTTAGTTTCAATATTTCTTTTCTTAACTTAATCACAGCTAATGTCGTATAAGCGCCGGCCAATAACGGTATTTCTCACCCAAGTTGATTGATGTCGGCAGTTTGTTTTACTTGCTATGAAGAATATTTAAATATACATTCATTATCTTTGTTTATTGCTGTCATAAACAAAGAGCTATTTCATAGTGGACCGCAAGATAAAATATGTGTAAAGGTTTATTATGAAAATTGAGACCGAATCACTAAATTTAATGACTCTCTAAATTGATATAATGTGGTAGTGTTTTATTTCCTTCTAAGAATACTTAGGTGACTTGAGGCTTCATGTAACACATAAAACAAACCTGACAAATAAAAGACCAAAACTCACATTCCAAAACCACAGCAAAGCTTAAATTATTGCTTGCAAACCGCCTTTATTAAAAATATCTTAAATACCTTAACCTTGTATGTTATTTCGCAATCGTGCGATCGTTTGCCCAATAACTATAAATAAGCTAACATGACCTAGCTTAAAGTAAAGATGCCAGGATTATTAAGCCAGTCCAAAATATGCAATTTTTACGATTAGATCGTTTATGTCGTTGCTTAATGAAGGACATGGCATAATATTTTATATAAATGTAATGAATAAGTTATTTATAACTTATATGTAATAATATGGAAGTAATTCGCGTGTGATTGTAATAAGAATTAGAAACGACAAAATAGGACAGACCCAGACAGTTGACTCTCACACTCCTCATTGTCTATTCAACTCACGTCTTAAGTTATTTAAGTAATTTGGCAAGAAACATAAAGCACGACTACTCTTCCTGCATTTTAAGTGCAAATGTTCCATGAACTGTGCGAATCACAGTTTTTGTGATACCAGTAACCACATTTTGTTGACGCTCTCACTATACGTTTAATTTCTCAGCAGTTATATTTTTCTTGTGACCATTCGTTAGTTTTACAATCGACGATAACAATCACACGTGTGCCTCAGTTAATTCGTGACTAGCAACGATGATGCGCGGCTCACCTTCACTATTCTAGGCACGTACGGCAAATTACTCGTTGTATTGTATTAATTCTCTCTTGTAACTTTCTTTGTATGACACTAACATAACACTATAATAGTCTAGATTAAGATGTAAGGGATTAACTCATACAAGTCAGCATGACTTTCAAGTACCTATAGTTTCTTTTCTCGCTGGGGTGGTTAAAGAAGGCATTGACTTCCCATACATAACGTAAACTGTTTTATTTAAGGACAAACATCATAACAGAATATAATTTACAATTATTCACTTATACGTTACATACCTAATCGCTGTTATACTGAAAGGCTGCTACGATATGCCCAAATTTATGTCTTTTAATGAATGACTTTAAATACAACATTTTAAAATTTTAATTAAATTATTATAAAAAAGGTATTTTTTGCATTTATGTCCATGCATCATAAATCTTTGTCAATATTTGTTAATAACAAATTAATGATTTCAATTTGCGGAGTGAGAATGACTTATAATTTTACTGTGTACTATACTGGGGCTGTTACAGACAAGCGTTGTGATTGTATTATGTTAATAGCGGAGAAATTTGGTGAGATAAGACAGAAGAATACATATAAAATAAAGTATGTCGTCACAAAAGATAAATAAACTCACTATTCTGGTCCCAAGATTGGGTGTTGCACATAAGCCGTTTGGTAAAGGACAATTAACAAGTGATTAATGAAACAGTAGATTTTTTTAACGCTTGTTTGGTTGCCAGTTTGGGTTTAAAATTTGGTTTGAAGCCCATGATTGTGAGGGGTCTATATCCTATAGTAGACATTACGGCTCCACCGCTTTTTTTATAAAAAGAAAAATGTTCCATCATTCCAGACATTCCTGCACCGAATATAATTGATTCGCCGCGTGACGGGGCAGATTCAAAACGAGGTACCGTTATAGTTTAGTGCACCGCTCGCTATCCGGTGTTTGCTGTTTTCCAACGAGGAAATGTACGCCCATTTATTTAAGACTCCCCAAGCACTTTTCTGAAATTAAACCGTTTGGTTTTTACATTCATACGGTAGAGTAGGTTGCGGTCTCGGTGTGAGTTAAAAAACGTTTTGCATTTCGCTGGCGGTTTACCCGGAGATATGTCTTTATGCAGCGCCATGCCGGAATGCTGCATAACATTTAGTCTATACATGTGTAATATGGAAGGGACCACGGTGTTGTTTATCTTGTGGTATGGATATATTAAGTCACTGTTTTCTGTATTTCAACGTCTGCTTTTTCCATTTGTTGTTTAGATTTAAACTTTTATCAACCTTTCTCTAATTTAAGCCTTTTCTACTTTCTATCTTTCTGCGGTCCTTCATTACCATTATATTCATTATCAGAATGAAAATGACCAAAGTCAAATTTACTCTGATACCAAAGGTGTACCAGGTCTATAATATACATAAAAGTTTGGTTATATTTGTGTTCAGAATACAAGATATCAACTATAGAGATACATGTCATGATCTTTACGTTATTCATTTCAAAATACATCTTCCGGGAGTGTTGAACGACGCAGGCAACGAAAGAGCTCGGTTCACTGTTCATAATTAGTGCCTGTATGCCGTTAGTGGTGCATTGTGCGCATATTACGCCTGGTTATATCCCTTTGTGCATTCTTAATGAAAGCTTCTCAGGTTGTGTTGTTGCAATATCCGATTAGCTATTGTTTGTCGTATTGAATCAGACCAATAGATGTGCCTTGTTACAATATTATGCAGATATTTGAATCTTTATCATAGTTTATCGGATGTATGGTATAACTATAGGTATAATTTAATAGGTGTAATATGCTTTTCGTGTTACCAAATGCATTCCATTTAACTTTATTGCATTTACTCTGATCCACGCATCTTCCAATATACAAAATTTTCAACTTATGGAGTAGGAAGATGATCAAGCCTGGTCTTAAAGATTCTCAACCGCAATTAGGGCTTTGGTTTTATGCAACGACAATCGGATTTTAAACGGGATCTTTCTTTTTAGACATGTTGAAAGCTCTAACAAAAAACAGTAATGTCCCAAATATTATGAAGTTTGATGAAATGCAATGTAATGATAAACACATTTCTTAATGTAATGAAATGACAAAGTAATAAAGAAACATCGTTTTGTAGGGTTTTGGTTAATTATAAGTACTTTATCGCTAATCAGACGTAACGGGTAACTCGATCCACTTTTATTAGAAAATGTAATTCAATACAATGACGTTACCGTTAGAGAACGGCGTGCCCTCAAAAGGGTCAGGTACTGCCGGAAGTACATCACGATGAATTGCAACGGCTTCCTGAATTATGACTGTTGCTCATTGCATGCTTGACGCGCTAACTTTATTATGTAGTTGACTTTGAAATAGTCATAAAAAATAAATATCGCGTGATACGTCCACACGACGCCATCTTGCCTTACACTAAGATACAACTTGAACTATAGGAATTAAACAATGAATAAGCAAACTTTTCATACTTAAAGAAAGTCCAGACCAATCCAAACGAACATTTTTGTTCTCACAAATATTTATACTGCATGGAGATTTAACCGGAGCTTCTTAAACATTACACCACATGAGTCCTCAATATATTTGTCTGGCGTCAGTTCCAGTCCCAATAATACTTGTGATTATTGTCTGTATAACTTACTGTCGAATACGGAGATGTCTTGTTTTACAACAAGGGTTTAAAACCCCATGCAGAACAAACACGTATGCATGAACATGTCTGTTTGTATTGTTCTAGATCTTTCTATAAATAATATAGATTTATTTATGTCTGTGGATATATATCTGAAAATGCGTTGGCTCCGAAATACAGAGACAGTGGCCCTTTCGACCACACATAAACACAAAAGGCACAAACGAAATCAGATCGTGCGACACGAATAGAAAGTGTTACTTTCTACGTCTAAATATAGATCGTACTGTCAAGGAAAGGTTAGGGAAACGCCAAGGACGTCCGCTCGGGACGGGCGCCTCGGAGCCTCGGAAAAGGAGACCACGTCCTTGAATGTACCCTTGATCGACTTTGAACGTATTGTCTCGATTGGTGCAGGTATATCGTACATCCCATATGTGGGAAACTCGTTTATTTTAATGATGACTGGCATTTTGTACGTATACCGACTCTATCATATTATTTTTTTAAAATATCGAACAATAACTTATTAGTTATTATATAGGATAATCAACTCTTTTCATTACTTTATTCTGATCGGATAAAGTTATAAATAAATAATGATCGAACGACCTTCCCGCTATCAACCAGATACTTTAACTTCTTATCCTACATGAAAAACATTATTTTTTCTATCATACTGTATACTTGCATTGTTTTGTTTAAATAAATTCAAATGAATCACTAGTATCCACATGGCAACTGTAAAGCCAATACATCACTTTAGTCAAGTTATCGATCACACCATCTTATGTCCCAACACCCATCGATACACGTCAAAATGTAACTAAGGAAAATCTATGGAGGCTTTGATTATAACTTGTAGAACATGGATACATTAAACAAGTTTGTCCACTGAGTTATCTTACGTCTTAAACGCACATTTTAACGTTGTCAGAGCTTCCTTAAAGCACTTGTACCAAAAATCAAAAAATAAATGCATACAGCAACATTTAGCTCTTAAACTAAAGACCCCTTCCTGTAATATAGGTATGGGAAATAAATAGTTTACCAAAAATATTAAAATGGGGTGAAAAGTCCAATTAAGTAAGAAATACTTGTATTGGAAATGACCCCTTATATACCTAATTAAATATTTTTTTTAATATATTGAAAAGGAATAACACGTTTATGTGTGTATGTAAAGTCACCTAGATCAATACAAACAGACATGTTAAATTGGTGTAGTAGCTGACATCTTAAACATTACGTAGCATACTCGTAGATCGCCAACTACTCAAATACGTAACTGCTCAAATACACTTGGGTATTTGGAATTGTGTAAGTCAATAAAAACTGAAGCATTGTAAATACGTGTTGCCAGTGTCAAGGACGGTGTTATTACCGCGGAAATGGGATTATTTCGGGCGGATATTAAATTATAGCCGGTGTACACCGGACTTTACGGTGCGGGTGCTTTTGTCCAGTTTTACGATACCAATGTTATCAATCATGATTATCGACGTGGTGTCGAAGGAGCTTCGTTTGACATTTGATAGTTGAATACACGCCTGCCCATTATAAGGCGTTATCATATCACAATTTACAACAAACTAAAGCTAGAGTCAAAGATTGTAAACTTTTAGGTCTGTTACATCATGTGTGTGTGTAACGACAAAGGAGACGCATGCCTGCTTGCTTGTCTGCACGCATATTTGATAATCGGAATTGGTACTAATGATATTTCGGATAATGATAAATTTGTCTTCTTATCAACAGTAAATAAAATAAATCGGATTACTGGTTTTTGGAATTCTAAAAATTGGAATTTTGTAATTCGAGATTGTCAATATCGGAATTTGGTTTTTCGTATTAATGTAACTTCAGAACCCTTTTACAGTTAAGAGAATTTTGTGCAATATACGAACGAAAAATGTATTTATTTATCATAAGGCTGTGTTCGTACGCGCTTATGCAAACACGTGGTTAGCCGGCACGCGCCGGAAGCGCCGCGGCCTATGGTCGAGCGACGTTGTCTTCTGTGATCGCACCTGCCATACTCATTCGTGTTATGAATTACAATGTTCAAGCTCGATAGTGCTAATAATAGGACAAAAAACAACAGTGTTTATGATCAACAACTTTATGCCACAATAAAAACAACACATTGTAGGCTGTAGCTACTAACTAAGAGGTGGATTGTTTGCTTTAGTTCTAACTTATATCGTTAACGATCTATATATCTGTTAATGATCGTTTAGAATAGGCACGAAGACGTATTAAAGTAGATAAGATAATATTTGTTGTCGTTTTAGAACAAAAGAAAATAGCGTGTTAACAAAATTCAACTAACGAACACCATCGAAGGCCATCTGCGGCCTACAACAGCAAAAAGACTGGTGTCTAGAGAGAAACGAAGAAGAGTCTTCGTTTGCTCCTATAAAATGAAACACCACCTTCCGGAGCGTAGCTTATCGGATAACGAAGTGGTTATTTTTGTCATATTTCCCGTAACATTTATTTTACCAAATATGAATACATATTTATATTAAGTTTTTAAGTTATATACTGTAGTTTTGTTAAATTCCTGAAAGTTCAGTTTGGTATGATGTACCAACAGGCACACGCTATACTATGTATATAGGTGTACGTGGTAAGTGCTAAGTATAAACGGACTCATTAATTTGACGATGAAGTTCTCCTCGACGAAGAGCTTCAATTCGAGCCGGTATTCTAATAAGAAAAGTCCACTATGAAGCGCTCGCGCGCGATCATTTAATTTCCTCGCAGTGACCGCGATAACCGCTTGTTGGTTCAATGTAAGTAATTAATTTTACCGAGCTTCGTTAATGCGGTCGAGACAGCTTAATAACACCTCTCCTCGTGCGGAACCTACTAGGTTTAATAACGAGGATATTCCCGGTGGATTAAAACTGCATATCCTTGAAATTAGATTACGCGGATTGATGTAATTATGTGCCATATGGCCGGTTATAGAGACCTAAACTCTGTTGTCTCGAGTGACGGGCGCAGTGCGGCATTGATGGAGGATAATAACTGTCTATCAGTGGTTGGTCTCCTTCAATTGTCGCTTTCTCATGGTTAGGCGTATCACTTACCATCAGGTGAGCGTCCTGACCAGGATTAGGTATTATTTACAAATTTTATATATAAACATTTACAGAGAAAACACTAAACAAATATATATTTATTATTATTTATTTATATGTAAACGTCGCGCTGAATTATTAATGTATTGAGCTCGGATTCCTTTAAACGGTCAAGGCCAAATCTGAGCGTGCCAAGCTACTAAAGGCAGCACGCCTCGCAAATTCTCGATCGATTGTTTCTACGGCCATGAACCCAAACTTGAACCACCTCTCACTCACTATGCCAAGCTTCTTGGAAATGCTTCTTGCTTAACCACATCGAATATAGTACGACCAAGCCAACACTTCTATGACGAGGGCCCTTTTTACTGCGATTTCTTCGACAGTAGTTACATTGACAGTATGTGATATCGAGTTCGCCTACATTGCAGCTATTCATGAGGTAGAAACCCAGTATAGCAGCGACAACAACGCGTCGGCATGGCGCCTGGAAAAGTAGCAGTCTCGCAAAATGGTCAGATTGCATTTCACGTTGCGTCATAAACGCCGGTCATTCGCGGTCGTCGCATCTCGACTACTTTTTATGTTGATGAGAAATGCTCCAGTTTAGCTTTCAACCAATGTTTATGCTTCGAGTTTCACTCGTGCATGTAAACGTGAAGAGTTATGCGCGGATTTCACAATACAAATTTAAATGAATAATGTTAACGTGTTTTACATTGAATATGTGGTATCGTACGAGTATGTAATATTATTCGTATAACATTACCCAATACTCTCAAAGGTTAGACTGATAACGCGCACATAAAAAAGTGTAAGCAGGGGTTATCTCGAGGAAATTGAATCGTGTTTTGCGACCCAGTAACTTCCTTCAGTGAATACGATAGGAATTTAGTCCAAAAAGAAAAAGAGCAGCTGCATCTCGCTCCCCTCTCTAATCATTGTTCGGCCAAAGGGTCGTCCGAGACGGGGAGCAATGGCCGGGATACAAAAAAACCTAATAATTGAACGCATCCAGGTACTGACGCGGGGCTTATGCTTGGATATAAGCGTTTATCAATCGATCGTTTTGAAACGCAATAAAAAAAACGAAATCACAGCTTAGCGTGGGATAACATAATAAATGTTTTTATTAATGGTTCTTTACAGATTAACTACATGTACATGAGTGTAAAGATCTTTATTTAAGTACATATAACGCTTAGATTAATGTATCATGGGATAAGAAATCATGTATTACAGAAAAACAGTACCTTTATATGTATATTCACAAAACTATTGAAGTTAGTTTAGGTACAATGCATACATGAGAAATATCTAGGTAATAGACTATTAGGGGTAATAAAGCGCCCTTAAAAGCAATGAAAATATGATCACCACTCAACTAATAATAAAAACAGATGACCAAAAACCAATTTGAAATTGTTCAGTCTTAAAAATGGATTGAAATCGATAGAAATAGCATTTACTCATAAACTAAAAAGAGCAGAACATTGGGGCACTAGCGGTGGTGTCGGAAACCCCATCAACAATGAGCGCAGACAAATTGCACCGTTGGCAAATTGACGCTATAAATAATTCATTCCACAGCACACTATCGAGCTCATGCGGGCAGACAATGACCATTTAACAACTGGCATCGCGTCCCGTGCTATGCAGAGTATGCTCGGTTACGTACCAATTCTCGACCTGCAACCGTTAATTGGAATTTATTGATACAAACCAAACAACCCTGAGGCGGTGCGGTATCCGAATCATTCGGTATTCCATTGAAACAACCATATTTGCGAGTGATTGAGCATATTATATTTGAACGCGGCAAATTGTGGCAATTACTTATTGAGTTGCTTGTGTAAATATCTCAACGTATTGATCGAACTGCGGGCGTAATGTCTCCCGATGTGTGAATAAATAATAATAACACTGGATTACTTTGATTTTAAATATTTTTTTCTGGAAAAAGCGCTAGATTGACAGCTAGGAAATTTTACGTGGACTTCTTGAGCACGGAAGCATCTACTTTTTTTTCATAAAATTAGGTATTTAATAATTCGTATGTGGCTTATTTACTTATTCGCAATTATTATTAACCAATACGAAATTGCAATACTAAATTTACGAAGGAAATCAGTTTCTTGTAACCTGCACAGAAATAAAATGGCATGCAAGAAAACATCACGATTCGGCTTCGCGAAGTTAAACATCCTCTTCAAGAATACTGTTTGAGAACATGCTTTCGCTGGAATAGGAAACAAAACATTTTGGATAAACCTATGCTAAGTTTATCTTAACCTACATGAAGGAACACGTTCCTAACCTGCACAATGCATCATAAATAGAGCACAATAGAGCCCATTCCACATGTGTCGCCGTGTATTATATTTGAGCAGCGAGAAGAATGACGCCGCACGATGCATTTGCATATTTAAATTAGAAATTGTTTATATTTGTAATACTTTAAGTATGAATAGAACTTTATTAAATCATTCGATTACAAGCATGTTGCTTTCCGGTTTGGTTTATAATATAAATTATTAATGTTACTACAATCACATTCACATGAACAAGTTGTTATTATTAAAAAGGTTTTTTCAAATACAAACATAAACATAGAACTCACTGTCTCGTTATTTATGATTCTAGTGCTTACGAGATCAGAATTATTAACCACTGCTGACGAAATTCGTTACGTCAGTACTAATTTCATAACAATTGTAGTAGCTGATGTGTCCTAAAGACACATCAGCCATAGCCATCTGAGTACATACCCATAAATTACAATAAAGTAAACAGTTCCATGTGAATTATTCAAAATGCTGTATAATAAAAGGCTATTTAGGAGACAGTAAATCTCGTAAATCCTATTTAGCAGTGAATTCTGTCGGAACAAAGCGTGTTTGCGCGGTACCCTCAGTGTCGGCTCCCCTCGTGTGTCGTCCAGCCGCCGGGAGTGCATTAAGCTATTAGTAAACAGTTACTGCACTCCGCACCTCGAAGGGACCACTGACTGACCATAGGGTAACCTAATATTGACCTCCATGTCACCACTTATGAATGAAACTTGCCATCACTAGCTTCTTCAGGAGTACTACGGTCTTAAAAGAGAGAGTAAATTTATATAGACTTTCATACTTAAAAGTAGTTTTTGATAATAGCTTGACAAACATAATAATAGGGAATTCGTCAGTTGTTATTTAAAATCAATGTCAAAAGGAACTTTTCTAACTGTTCACCCATGTTCACCGCATCTCGGAGGGACCAAGCATTAAAAACTTTATATAAAACAGAATGAAATGTTGAGGATACGGCCAAATCTGTTTCTAATAAAAACATCTTGCAGAGTCCGGTAATAGCTAATACTGCCTACTTCGAGTACTACTGCCTCTATAAAACAATGTTAAAATGGAACGTAGGTTACATTTTACGATAAGCAAAACAATGATGATTCAACAAATATATATGAAATAATATTCTCTCGATCACATCTAAGAGTAAAGCGACACTATTGAAAACGTGATTCATTCAATAAACTTGTATGCCTTTTTAAGTCTTATTTGTAAAACCGAAGTAAAATGTGATATCAATCGTTACTATAGACTAGTTGTTTGTACACACGTTGTAATAACGTCAATTGTATACATAAATAACTCAAAGTAAGCACCGTATATCGTGATACTGTTTCGTTTAAAGAAGTTGCAAAGGTTATTGGAGGTTATCATAAGATATTGTTCCGCCAAGATCAGGGCCATGCGGTCACAAGCCGAGCGTGTAACTTGTCGCCTCGCCCGGTACTCTTGTCAACGTTTTTTTCCCTCACCGTTGGCCATCGGCGGTGATGTCATCGTCTCAAAATAATCCATTCGTCGAGCAATAATACACTCAGTTTGTCAATTAATACTTGAACGTGTTTACTGTAACATTAGGAAAGCTAAAATTAAAATTTCGTTCGTTCATGTTAAACGCAATGAAACTGTAACCCTTTCTTAAAATAATTACCGGTTAGAATGTACCCGTTAGCCTTAATACCTGAATGGCGACTGCAACTAGACGGGTTAATGATAGGAAAATAACACCCTTCTCTCGGGTTCTACACGTTTATCACAGTGAATTTCATCGTTGAAATGTAGAGTACGTTACTGAAGCCACGGTATTCACAAGATAAGTTCGTGTTTAAGAATGTAAGATTTTGTGTTAAGTTAAAAGTTCAAAAGAGCGGGTTAAGAATTTAATAAACTCGGTGTTTGTTGAAGCAGACTTGTACGTAGCGGGGGTGTCGTAGCCGCGCTGGCGCGTATCGATCGCGAGCGCCGACCGACCGTGCGGCCTGCATACGAAAACGAGAATCGCCCTACGCTCAGCCCCTTATCAACCACTGCTGCCAGACTAGACCCTAAGCCCTTCGTTAGTGTCGTGACCTCGTCGATTGTTACGTCAACTCGATCTGCACTCGCATGTATAAATTAAATGCCCTTATCGATCGAACGCAAGAAATGTGCACGGACGGAATTGTATTGTTTTTTAAGTGTAGGTAATATAAGCACAAGGGGCGATGACGCGATCGTGTCCCAATGTTATGACATGTGGACATAGCAAGGCTGTATTACAAAGAGCTTTCCCCATTTTTCCCGGCCCGAGGGACGCGACCTCGTTCCTTGGAGATTGCGAGTAGTTATGTTATATTTGCCTAGACCTAACGATGAGGTCATGGTTGTGGTATCGTATACGTAATAAAATTACAGTCCCGTGAAACGAGTTTCGGTATTTCACCGTGAAAATTGTGAATTTACAACATCTTTAATCCTTTTCCTGTAGCTATGAGATCTGCATATTATAATTTGAAGATAATACCTATTTGTCATGGCCTTTTCCGTCACTCCAGTCGAATTTGCATACGAATTATACTTACTTATTGCTTTCCGCAAAATTGGTTTTGCAAATAAATGCGTGAAATATTTACTGCAAATGCGTAGACTAGGGGAAGAATCTACAAACCATGTACAGCGAATCACCTTTGTTACTCCGAGTATCGATTTCAGCCAGTAGTATGTTTTTACGTACAAACATTAGTGACAAAAACATTTGATTACAAATGTCATAATTGTGAGCTGCAGATTTATATTTTACGAGTATCTTAAAACAACTTGTGCTTTAAAGGCGACATTAGCCATTTATCATCAGGTGAGTTGTCTGATTTCTTTCATCAAAAATGAACAAAAACAACCCAATATCAGCGACTTCCCTTAAATTAGGTAACTTGTAATTAAAGATTGACACTAATTTCCCAGAAACTCGTTAAATAGGGCTATTGCGCTGCCACTCCCCATTCAAAGTTATCCCTGCAATTTTTCGACAGACGCTGCGTTTTCCTTGTTGGAGCAATTTAACTGATAATGTCTGGTCGTGGTACCCGCCCCCGAGTAGGCAATTTTCCAGCCGACATAGCGCCTACTTATAGCCGGTGAAATGTCTCCTCCGTCTAAGTAGGCCAAAAACTTGGGGGTGTACATGGATTTATGCGCGTGTAAATTTCATAACAGGGGGTGGAAATTACGGAACATTGTACGATTTGCTGCGTTATTAACATTTTGTACTAAATAGATTCAAGCGTGGAATCGGTAAGTGTTCATTATTAATTGATCGTATATTTAAATTTTGGTTTCTTAACTAGACCGACTTACAAATTCCATTAGCCGGTATCAGACGTAGATATATCGATGTGCCGTAGATATGTAAGATGCAAGCATCTTATTGCATCTCGGTGTTTTTATTAATGACTCTTGTTACAATTGAACTTGAGTCGCGACATGTACATTGTATAAGTAGCCAAGGCGGTTGCGTAATAGTTGAATGAACCGAAAGACAAATAATTGTGTAAATTACAGCTCGGATAGCATCTGCGTAACAAGCTAACGAACGGCCGGCGGAAGTGGGTAACTGTTCTGCCACGGCAGCGGCATCCTCATGGACGGTGGTTTTGCCCCCTGATTAACCTTTATCTAATCGCAAGTATCGACTCTCCCCGTTTACATTTCTTAAAGTATCGTTAATATTTACAGAGATAACATCAGAATTTGCAATGTGCAAGCATAAACCTAACAATAGTGTTTTTATAAGATCCACTTGAGTCGTGTGCGCGCCTGAATTGCGCCTTTTCCTTGGTCTTTAATTTATGGCTGTGTTCTGGGCTGAAGTCAAATTTTTGGATCTGGTGTACTTAAAGGCGAGAATTGTCAACTGTTTATTATAAGGCGACTTTATTGATAACTTTTTGTTAATTTAGCGTGAAGGTTTAAAAATAGTTGTGTACAAGTGGACTGGTTTTTTTCTATTATTAGAAATACTTACAATGGCCCATACGCGTTGAACCATATCAAATGAAGTCCAACTAAATTAGTGTCTCATTACACTGGTCAATCAGTATGACGTAGGTTATGCTTGCAGATCGATAGGACGACGCCAAACGGACGGTGTCGCGACCGGCCACCGGCGGAGGTTCAACACTCGTTGCCTGTTGCCCAGTGTAACCTTCAACCTTTACAGATACTATTCATAACGTTGCAAACACGATATCAACAATTGGCGCCAATTGTGATTTACATCGATTTAATAAAGTAAATTTTGAGAATCTGGAAAATAAATTACATGCCTTACACTCAGTAGTGTTTAATTCCTTGTTATTTATTACTAACAAACAAAATTATATAAACAAATAATCATTTGTTTATATAATTTTGTTTGTTTCAAAATAAAATGCGATTGTTTACACTCGTTCGTGATATTGTAGTATCCTACTTTGATAGTATCTAATTAAGTTTTAAACTATTGTTTGATCAATTAAGTACCCTAATATGGATACTGAATGGTAAAATAAAATGTTCCACTGACTTCGTCAATTTATCAGGACGGACTGTTTTATAAAAGTGAACTTATCTTAAAAATAAATGACACTGGTACAACATAGTCGCATCTCTGTTTTTGTTTGTTGATTTCGCCGCATACCTACCTTACGTGAGGTTTTTTGTAACGCTCATCACAATGTATGTCCACAAGTATTGTTATAATCTATCAGTCATTGTGATCGGAACACGTGGAGGTGCAGCTGTCGTCTGCCCGGCACTTCGCGACTTCGGCAGCTGTTTTACGGAATATTGCACACTGAATATTCATCAATAGCCGTTTGATACTATGTTACTATTGTAACCGAACAGAGATATCGCACGCAACATTGGCGGAATCCAGAATAGCACGTTAATAGAACAAAACTTATAATAAAGTATTAGAAACCAGATACACAACTAGCTCTTAAGTCAGATCGTTTGGCGTGTAAGCAAACAACTTTTAAGGCTCTCCCGTGCTGTTAACGCTGTGCACTGGGGTTGCATAAAATCGCTTTGTTTATTTGCATGACTTCACCATTCAGTGTGGTATTTATTAATATTCCATTCGATCGTGTACTAGGTGCGGTCATGATTTCAAAGATCAGACTAGGTATTTATGTGTTGCATAAGGCTCCGAGACGGAACAGCGGGAATCAAATGAACCGGTTTATAAGAAACGTGTTAGGAGGTCCTCGTGTATTCTAATGTGGCAGGGTACCTCTGGCTTGACTGGCATTGATAAACAGCAATATTTGTCATTGACTGTATAATAGATACAGGAAACACATCGTTATCGACTTCGTATGCTGGATATATACTTAGAATCTTGCTTAGGATTTACCGCTCACCAAGAAAAGGTAAATTAGACAAAAATATAAATTATATGAAACACGAATGATAAATTTGATTCGTAAGAATGACGCTAAAAATATATTCAATGTTGATTACAAATAAGTATAGATAACTCGAGAATCTTGAACTCCCGAGTCCATTAAACATTCAGGAAGTACATCGAAAATATATCTGAATGTATAAAACCAACATTAGCAATCCCAATAGAATCCTGTGTTTCTTACCTGTTCGATATGTTTCGGATCGGCGTCGATAAATGGCAATAGCGTTGCCAATGATAACACAGTATTCGCGGGTTTTCCAACGATGCACACACACTGTAACAGGTTAAGCGGGGCACTGTGATCACTATGTACGGGGTACCGCCGCAGTGCGGAGTGTTGGCTGGACTGGCGGCGTGGTGTGCCGCCCGCTGTCGGATGCCGAATGCCGCGCGCACCCGCTTGCGCTCACTACGCCCGCTCCACGGAATCGCCCAAGGGAACGCCGTTAATTTCAACTGTTTCCTCCGCACTACCTTGCGCCGAGCACTGTCTGTCTGCGATCGGATTTTTCTGATAACCACCCGTGGGTGTTGGTGTTTTTTGTAATTATGAGTTATAAAAAACCTCTTGGTCGGATACGGTCACTTGATTTGTGTGCACTGTTTGGAACCACCCCTTTTACTATGTGTAACATCCAAAATGACATTTTGTTGTGTTATTGTAACTATTTATAATATATTAAATTCTTTATTGTACTGTACACCAAACATTAAGGAAAATACACAAAAATAAAATAAATAGTACGGCCTTATTGCACAGGGCAATTTCTTCCAGGCAACTTTTGGATGGAAAAAATGGTTTAGCTCTTTTTGATCATGTTGAGTGATTAAAACAGGAAATTCCTAGTAATACCGTTATAATTTGTCATTACGCATCTCAAGGTCTCCCGGTCTATTTTACCATTATTAAAATGAAGCACCTTTTTGTTACATTCAATAAGAATACATAATTTAATTTCTAAAAGTACTCCCAACTAACAATTACTCGTACATTAGTTAAGTTTTTAATCGAACTCAAACGCAAGTTCGGACTCATAAATGATATAGATACAAGGTACCATACTATTTTTTGCACTTTAAGGAACACCAAGTAGATTAAGTAGAAGAATTACGTATAATTTATTCTTGATCTGTATTAGTCATGTGTATTTAGCCGATGGCCTTTGAATCATGATTATAAAACCTCTGCATTCTTCGCGACTGTTCGTATTACTTCCCGTAGTCGAATAAACATTTTCCAAGAAATTGGAATGAGTTTATTGTAATATTTGTGATACACGCGACTCGGCGCGCTAAACGTATAGGTGACGACGCCGGGACCGGTCTCTGAATTCGCGAGCATCGTGACCGAGTCGAATCCGTCGGTAGCAAAAAGTCATGTTACCGGCCAAATTGGACTTTATCCGCACACCCGGAAAGGTCACTATCCTGCAATCTTTTTTTCTAATTGATATGCTGAGTTGTCCTTTCCGTAACACAAAGTTATTTATGTAAGTGGAGTTTCGTGATAAAAAGGCCGCTTTATTGAGTATGGAAAGAAATGTTATCACTATGAGTTAAGAATAAATTAACGAGAATTTAGAAGAATACGTGAAACTTGTTTAGGAGGATACGGCAGAAAAGTCTGCTTATTAAATTAGTAAAAAAAAGTCAATGTTTAAAACAGGATTCATTTAATTCAATAGTTTTATTTCGTCGTTTGGGGCCGATTCCACTGAAACTTTTTTATAAATGACTGTTGTTAACGTTACGTTAAGCGAAAAAGCTTTCCTTAAGTATTTTAATAAGCTTTGGATCTCGAAGCACCTCAATTTTATAAGGAGGCCTATGTATCAGTATTCAGCTCTGCATACGCCTCTCTCATTTGGCATATGCCAGAAATCAGTATCCTCCACATTCCGCATCCAACCATTACCATTACCTATCGTAAGGCGTCGGTCCATAGGCACGATAAGCTTACTTACTGTTACCTTATAAACTTCATGCAAGATATATGGTTAAACAATCCACAAGTATTCTCCGTAACATGTTGTATATAAAGTGTGATAAATTCCAGGTAAATTAATTATCGCGGGGCGTAAGCTGACACTTTACGTGACACCGCGCGTCGCTGTTGATTCGAATGAACACTTAGACTAAAAGGTTTTAACGTATCAATCTGCACTTTTAGTTAGCAGTTTTAGGTTAATTGCTGTTTAATATATTTGGGTTATATCACTTATGTAATCTGGGGAACGTTGAATTTAATAATGCCTCGTACGTGACATGAATCTAATTTGAATCTATAAACGATATTATTAATGGACCACTGTTGACAGAATAGGTGCAATTTAAAGTGTCTAGTGAAAAACAATGGCTGAACCGACATGTTAAAGGTCGCTTGTGTAGACTGGACGAAGGAAGCAAAGGCCTAGGATATTCTTTGAGCAATGAAGATAACAATGTCCAGCTGCGATCTCTTCATGAGGTTATATACAACAAAATGACTAGAAGGCCAAACCTCCAGCACAACCTCCTTTGGCAAATCAATATCAACAAATTAATATTTTCCTTCACTCACACCCACATCAACTTTTCCACAGTAAAAAAGTGAAGCTTTTAGATATCCTAGATATAAGGTATGGGCAAATAAGAGTAATAAATAAACATACACATGTGGACATATAGAAACATCTAATTATTCATAGGATATTCCTCATATAGGTCGACGACTAAGTCAATCTTCCCGCTATCTCAATATTCGTCTTGCTATTATCCAACAGTCACGAAGTCTTTTCTCCGGGTTAATGGGGTGAGACAAGCAGTGACATTACTGCCGACTGTGACTTTAACTCTGTACATCTCAAGTTAACAACTGCACTGGTTCCTATTTCGGGATCATAAATGTAAATAAAGCGACAGTTTCTTACCACCATCAGGGGGCATACTGCCATCTCTTAAATATTATTACAATAATATTACTTCGCCTTTTCTTGTACAAAATGCTGACGTAGCATTATATAAATATAATTAGTTTTAATTGAACCTTGTTTTCGATTGAACCGGTAACTCTTGACATGTCAGTCAGTGTCACACCAAAATGCACCTATATAAAGCATTTCCCATCCAATGTTTATAAGATGAATAATCGCTTTTCTACCCTGACCGGAAACTGCGGCCACCTATTGCTTTTATGTGTATATAATTTCCCGTTGCGTCACGGGTCGAGGTCGGAGGGAGGCGGCAGGGGTGAAGGAGGCCTTGACATGCATAGAGTCTTTGTTTTTATTTTATAACAAAATGATTTCTGGTGATGGCGCATAGCCGACGCCTTTAAAATACCGTCACAATATCTCATAAAAAGATGTTACTAAAATGGTACTTATCGAGTATAAATAAGTTCCGTGCATAATATCGCATGCACAGACTGCTGCCACGGGCTCATCAAGCCTTTACGCTGTATGCAATATTTTTGTGGACTGCAATCACATACATAACATAGGTTCCGTTATACCTGTCAGACTGTAACTGCCCTGTACAAGTCTGCAAGGAACAGAAATGAAGTAAATGAATGTTAAGTTATAATATAAGTATTAACATGGTAAATTGAAAATGGTTTTCAACTCATTTTTTATTTAACCCTTTAACCGCCACTGACGGATATATCAAAGAGAAACAAAAGGTTCACGATTCAAAAATGTCTGGTCGGTCTGTCTGTGTCTTCAGATAGGATACCCTTTTTAATTTTTTCTATGAAAAATATATGCATAGGTAGCACTGAAAACTACGGTCCCGAGAAGTCAGTGCCTTGATTTACTTTTTTAACCACCGACCTCTGGAATTACACGTATGTGGGCTCACATTTGTATAATACCAGAGGATTCGTTCGTCATTCATTCGTTTATACAGTATTAATAAATAATAAATATCTACTGACACACACAGCGCCATCTAGTCCCAAACTAAGCATTTAACATGTAGTATAGGTACTAAACAACTGATAAACATACATATATTTTTTGTTTGTTTATACATACATAATACATATTATACATAGAAAACACCCAGATCAATACAAACAGACATTAATTAATAATTTTCCCTTATTAATTCTGGGAGTGTGTATTGCATTAATTATTTATAACCAAAGTAATCTAAACAAAAGGCTTCCCTAAAGTTTAATGAATTGGGGAAGAAGTAGCGTCGTGTCGCCGACTGACGAGAGTGACGGGAGAGCTGTCGCCGCGAACCTTGAAACGTCACGTACTGTAATCCCATTTAGATGTGGGAAGTAAGTACCTACCTCATGTTTTCTATTACATCCTCTTTTTATTGAGAAAGATTTCAGTTCGTATTAAGTACGCTAAAAACGATTGATAGTAACGTAATAGGTACCTAAACAATAATTATTGTCTTATAAGTCATTGGACAGTTCAATAATTTAAAAAACTTTGGCAAAACTTTAATATTTGAATCATTGTTGCTTCTGATGTAGAACTAAATCATTTAGATACTAATATTATTAAAATATAATAAAATACAATAGTGTTATTAATCAAAATAAAATCAATATTAAATACCGTAGTATTGTGAAATAGGCCTCTTTAGATTTCTTTCAAAAAACTAGAATGAGGCACCCAAAAATTGTTTTCTTGCCAAGCTTACGCCGTCTTAGATCCACCGCAGCCAATGATAAAGATGGAGCCAATTACAATCAAGTTCATATTACTTCAATAAACAAAATATTAAAGCAAGCAATGACTTTTAACAAGTTATTCACCAATTAATGAATTTATCTTTTTACCATTTAATGAATTTATCTTTTCACCATTTAATGAATTTACCGCCGAGCCGTGACCATTCTGATCCCGCCTTATCTTACTCGTATGTGCTTTCTTCCCACTTAGAACCAAATTTCAATATAGATACTGCTATTCAACACTAGATGGCAGCAATGCTGCATGACATGAATACATCCAATAAAAAGGGATATACTAAATTTGCAATTTTGAACATTGTATAAAAGTGAAATAAATATTGTTGTATGCTCACTTTTATATCTAAATGCGTTTTAAAGCTTAGAATAACTTATTAGATTATCCAACATTTCATAGTTTCATTTCCCTTCCACCGTGTGGCGCCAGCTATCAAGCAATCTTAGCTTAGCACAGATAAAATAAATCTTACCAAACATTCTAAAGATAATGATAAATTATTGAGTATATTTTCCAATTTGTTTAACTACTTTTTAAACATGATTTATTGAAGTGCTTTAAATATTCCTTTTTTTCTTGTTGAGTACAACTGTGATATGGACCAAAAGCAATGCATAAAATGGAACACCGCCATCAACAACAAAATTGATGAAAATTATGTCGCCATTACATATCAGCCAGTTGCTTTCGTCGATTTTTTAATGGAAATCATGGAGATTGCTTGTGTCAAATATTTAGCGCGGGATATTTTATAAACAGTTTTCAAAGTTATTTGAAGATATCATAAAATTGCGTTTGGCTATTTAATACTGTTCGGGTAAGTTTAATCACAGATTATTTGATGTGTTTTTATCACCGAAAATAGTTTTCCTGAACTATTTTATTTCTAGGTAACATAAACTAATTTGTGTTATAATGGCTCCTCCTCGTCGAATATTGCGGCAACAACTGGAAATTCTTATGGATTTTCTAGAGAAAAATAAAGATATGTGCAAAGGTCTCCCTCCGGGTGCACCCGTGTCCCACCAACATACCAGACAAAAGTGGGCAGTTCTGGCCAAACAACTGAATGCTGTACAAGGAGGAGCATTGAAGACACCGGATGGATGGAAAAAGGTAAAAATGTTGTATACATTTAATTAGTTTATCATCAATTCAAATTACTTGAAACCTATATAGAAATGTTTATCAGAAATATAATCTATGAATTAATATATATCAATTTATAACGCTTTTAATATGGTAGGTATTTATGAAGCTATGCAATTTCTAGTTTGTCAACATAATGTTTTTTATGAATTTCAACTCGTAGTTAAACATACTAATTTCATAGTAAAATTGAATTTTTATTTTCAGTACTGGTTTGAATGGCGCCACAAATGCAGAAGAAAGGGGGCCGATGCTCGTAGATATCAGTCTAATTCTAGTGGTGCGCCAAATAGATTTGTGCCCCTCAATGATCTAGAAGTAAGAGTTTTGGAACTCAGTGGCAACGGATCAGTTGTGCCAGTTGCATCCTCATCTAAGCAGCTTGAGAACTTCCTAGCAGAAGACTCGGATTCTGAACCACTAGAGAATGTGAAATGTAGAACAATGAATGAAAACAAAATCAAACAGCCAAGAAGGTCTACAACTGGTAAATATTAATATTATTGTTTTATTGTGATAATAATTAACTTTTTAACTATTTATATTTCTAGATTAGGTTAAAAGAATATTTAAGAAAGAAAGAAAGAAAACCTTTATTTGGAACACAAATGTTAAACATAATACAAACATATACAAAAAGAAATATATGAAAAACAAATAATAATATTATGATATAATGGCATATTAACATTATTGTGAACCAAATTCTCTCAGCTTTATTTTCATAGCTTAGGGTAGCTATGACGCTGGTCTTCTGTGGGAACCATAATGTAAAAAAGGACACCGGGCCTAATTTGCATCAACAATTTCGACACTATTTGAATAATATATGATAATTATATTCTTATTCTAAAACAAAACTATTCCACACAAGTTTCATATGAAATGAAATATTGTGAAATTGCTTTATAACTCAGTTGAAGTGCAACTATTGAATTTGAAAGGAGTCATAGTTCAGAGTTTATCTGCATGGTTAGCCCATGGAGAATATTGATGAGAATGTCTGTGATGGTGTTAATAAAAAAGCTTCACATATGCATTTTAAAATGTTTTGTCATCAACATAAGTTGTCAGACTGGATTACCACAATTTGAGTTTAAATTATTATTATGGACAACGAATTACAAGTACTCAGCTATTTAGGTTACTACACTAAAAGGCCCTAGGATCAATGCCCCTACACTATAAACATTTTTGTAGTGCAGTTAAGTCAATTACATATATTTGCATCAGCTTAAGTATAGTTTAAATGTTTGTTTATTACAGATGGAACAGTGTGTGTAAGAATTCTTCACTCATTTACAGATGACGAAAGTCGACCATTGACGCCTCCTCCAAAATGGGCAATAGAAATGGAGGAGCGCCGATTGGCGTGTTCAGAGCGTATGGCTGAAGCACTGGAAGCGCTTGTGGAGCGCGAACGTGGTTTAGGCGATCTCACTGCAGCGCTGCGAGATCTCACTTCGGCACTGCGTCTAACGCTAGAGCGGTTACCACCTGTTGCTTTATCTGCCTCGCCACCTGCAGTCGAGCATGTCTTTATGTGAATGTTACCTGTGATAAATTAATATAAAAATTATTTTGATGTGCCATGTAGTCTCATGGGTTCAACTAATATACTAAGGGATCCAGGTTCTATCTGGAGTATTCGGGCAGTACAAAAATTTTGTGTGCATGAACATGTGCGTCATCGTATATGTAGTGTTCTAGGTTGTCCTATGTATAATTTGTATGTATTTACAACGAAATAAGTACAGAAGTATGTCGATGAGTTGTTTAATGCCTATAGTACTTCTTGCTTTAACCCTTTCACCGCTAATGACGCCTAGAGGCGCCAGACATAATAGATTTTCTATTGTGTCTGGATTCCCGGCGTTCGATGGGTTAATTGGGGCTAGATGGCGCTGTGTGAACACAAATGATTAACGCGATAGTATATAATAATGTATGAACGTGTCGTTGTAACATACAGAATAGCACTACATATTATATCCGAATCCCCACGGATATGGGGACTTAGCGGGTAAATCGCGGCACGTTGATATTCATATCCTATATCCCGATTTGATGATGGTCCCAGCAGGATAAACCTATATCGAAAAGGTATTTCTCGTGCCATAGCAGAGATGGTGTAGGAATTGCCCTGTATTTAATTAAAAGGGGTGGTTGGACAGACAGGTAGATTAATATCTACTGTGAATTACTATGTTTTCGTCACTAGTGAGCAACTGAATTGTGTATTATAAGGTTTCGATTGGGATCTTAACTAATTGTCTGCATAAAATGTAATGTACTTTATTGATTACTTATTGGGGCATGATGGCGTTATGTGCGTGTGTGTGTGTGTTGACGGATATTTGCCTATATAATTGCTTAATTCGTAGGCTGTGCTGGGAGTGTCTGCTTGTTTGAAATTTCTTATAACAATTATGGATTCAAAGGTTAAAACTTCTTAATCCTATTATCAAGAACGCTGGTTTTTATTCAGTGTTCTCATTGCACACTTGTTGATGCACTTTACCTATTGAGGCATATTATTTATCAATGTAATTTATCTAACAGTTATATATTTTGCGTAGTTTTTCAATCAAATAATCATATTAGGCAGATGTATTATTTTATTATTTAAGTGGTCTAATAATAGCAACAATTTAATTGTATTAATATGTGAGTTAATAGGTTCTACATAGGAAGAAACCTAATGCAATAAATATTATAAATAAAAAAGAGTTTTATTTTCCTTTAAAATAAAAATAATCATCATCTTCATCAGCCCATAAAAGTCCCCACCGAGGGTCACGAGCCTTCCCATGTAGGGTGTTTTAGGCCTCAGTCGTCCACGCGGGCCCAATGCGGATTGGACGAATAAAGATAATAAAGTATATAGGTATTCTAAATCTACGCAAGGTTAGACTCAGGCAAGCATTGTATTTCCTAGAAATTGTGACCTGTCATCCTATGACACAACCACTGATATATCACTGGTAAAGTTTCTGTATAGATGCATAAATGGTATCTAAAATATAATAACTACTAACTTGTTCATAAACTGGATCTAGTGTATGTGGGTACAAGAGATCTATGTGTCAGTATGATGTCAACAAAGACAAAGTTATAAAACTGACACCTAGATTGGTAGTGTGGTATAGGCTTGTCCTTTACTTCACCAAACACAATAGGCAGGTATATATTTTTATACGTTTCCAGCCATATCAACCAGCACTTAAGAGTAAAATGCCGCGGCAAGTTGGTAATGTTCATCGTTCCAAACTTTGTCTCATGCCATTTAATGGATATTTTACAAATTATAACGTCTTATATCTGTTCATTGAATTTATTGCTCTGGTGATGATCGAAGCATTTGGGATGCGGTAAATAGAAGGTCCATTTATAACTATTAGATTAATGGACTTCTGAATATTTAACGGAATTTAGCGAGTCCGTTAACGTTTTTTAAAGATGACTTAAAAGTTAATCCGTTACTCAAAATTTTAACTCCGTGATTAATGCCAAGTATGTTTTATGTGCCAAAAAGTCATACATAGGGACGCCAAGATATTCAATCTCTGGCATACTGCTCAATACCAAATATGTTTCTGTATGTAATGATTATAGTCATCAGCAAGCAGTCATTGTTATCGATATATAGATACGATATCGATTTTTTCTTTTATTGGTAGGTTTTTTTATGTTATTAGTGTACAGGACGGTCTGGACGCTCACCTGATGGTAAGTGATACGCCAGACCATGACAGAGCGGCATTAAAGGAGACCAACGTCTCTTATACTCGGTAATTTCACTAGCTACAGTGCCCTCATCCCGATTAGGGTTTCTCTTCGAGAATTCTCGAACGAGAATTCCGCGGGAAATTTTGCCTTACTCGAGACGAGAAAAAAGTGGCCAAAAAATCGAGAAATTCAGTCAAAAAATTAAAAACTTGATAACGCGCTTGCGTTCTCGTTGCGGCTCTGCCACGCGTCGTGCGAATTAAATGAAATAATTTGTCCTATTAGAGGAGGGCACCGAAATTTGATATTTCACACGGTCGTTGTAATTATTAAGATTTGAGTTCCTCTCAGGAAGACCCAGCTAATTACGTGTCTGAAAAACGTTTCTAATACGTTATACTAGAGTACATAATAGAAAACGAACGTGTTTTCTCTTGTCTGGAAACTTTGTGACAATATACGAAACGATTGTCAGATGATGCTATAAATGCCTTGTATTTTAAAGGCTTATTTTCTTAATGATAACGTGACATCGTGGGTTAGCTTTTGAAGCAGTTTCCGCTTTAAATTGTGATTGTAATTGGTCTTAAGATTTTTAATGATTTATTAGATTTTTATGTTAACTTACGTAAGAAAAGACTCCATTTACTTATAACAAATATTGAAAAGTTGATACAAAGACTAAACTAAGGAACATGTACCTTACTGTTCTCGTAATTATTAAGCTAGTCTGATTGTTATTTTTTATAAGGAATTAAACTGTCGTTTTATGCTACGTAATTGAAAAGTTTGTAGTACAGACTGTGACTAAAATAAATTATTTAGTATGTAAGGTACTAAGTTTCATTGTGTGTGACATGATGACATTGTTTTTAGAAGATATTTTTTTGTTTTTTTTTCAAAGAAAAAGACTATTTAGTATATTTGTTTGTAGAAACTAGAAATAATGATAAGAAGATCTCGTAGAGTTTTTCGCTTAATTAAAGTTTTCTATAGTTAAATTAAACTCACATGAAACTAAAAATAAACGTTGGTCATTGATAAATGTTGAATATTGCATAAAAAGTATAGTTTTATTGTTAAATCAAATATGTTTTGAGCTTTTCAATATTTTCGACAACCCGAGAATTCCGGAAATAGTGGTCGAGAATTCTCGTGCTCCGAGAAATAAAAAAGGTCGAGAAATGAGAAACCCTAATCCGATACACAAAAAGTGCATAACACTCTGTTTCACGGGATGATATCTGCACTGCGGTGGTACCTACCTAGACGACTCAGTATCGAGTCTACCACCTAGTAAGTACTTGGATATACAACTACACTACCTACTTGTAATACGATAATGAAAAATAGGGGAGAGTGGGGTAATCACGGACGGCGGGTAATGCCGGACACGTCAGTTTAGGTGTGTTAGAAAAGAATAACAGTTATAATCAATATCTCAATCGAGAGTCGAGTTCGAACATAGTGCAAGACTGTGAGTGGCGCAGTGAGGCTGCGCACACTTTGTAAGGTATGTAAGGTTGAGTTTTTTTCAACAATTTCATTTAATTTGAGTGCAGTAGAAAAGTTGTTGTATATTATGCCATTTATGACTCAGTAATCTGGTATCTTTTAGGTATTTTAACGTGTAATTAGACAAGGTTTTAAAGTACTCGGCGCTTGCATCACTCCATTCTAACCTCAAATAAAAATTTAGTTTTGCGTATTTCTTTGTGTCGGCCAATGGCGGATGACTTATATGGGGTAATCTCGATCGTCCGCAATTACCCTACATAGTTTTAACTCTTACTTAAAATATTTGTTTCTAACAGTTAACTGCGGTGAATTTTGTTTCCTTTGTACCTATCTAAAATATTGTTTTAACAGACTCCTAAACCGTGTTATAAATATGTTTACTTTCTTAATATATCTCTTTCAGATGCCCTGACGTTATGAGAAAATGACTACATAACATCACATTGTATACAATCACAATACCTAACATATTTTGGACCCATTAAGACAGTATAATACTTCAGTTATTGGCCAAAAAATTACACAGTATGCAGATGTAGAACTCTTTACGAAGGCTTTTGATCGTAACAGAAATATAGAGATAGCAGCTAACGATTGAGATTTGGCCAATGGATTCAAATAAATTTGGTGAACAGTTTGAAGATACAGCAACATCATCACTTTAAAATCCCAGTACTATGCAAAGAGCAGTGAGCACTGATTTGCAAATATTATTAACATAAGACGTGCAGCAAAGACCAGCTAAGGTTAAAATAAGGCTAAATATTTTCAATTATTTTAATTAACGTGAGGGGTTACTTTAATATAAATAATTAACAATATATTAAGTAAATCAATTTTACTTGAAAATATTTTAATGTTCAACAGAAGAGTAAACGAACTTTCAGCAAAAAACCTTCAATTGTTATAACCTGCACTCCAATGAAAGATACTCTTGTGAAAGAAGATCAAAACTGAAATATAAGGAACAAAAGATAAAAGAAAAGTCTGCAAGTACCTACATACAAATAGAAAAAAGTATTGAAAAATCTTCATAAAGCATTTAATTTTGCAGAAGACAATTTTGAAAAAGCGGAGCTCAAGAAGAAGTCATTAAAAGAGCTTCGACAGACAAGAGTATCAATGCCTTATTTGTGATGAGAAGTATGAAGATCCTTCAGATGAAAACTGGATTACCTACATGCTGTAAATGTAATTAATGGGATCACAAAACTTGCACAAGTGGTGAAAGCACATCAAAGGGTTTTCACTGTGATTTCACTATGTCCGTTATTACACTAAGCATCCGAGATTACCCACACCGTGTTCGTCATTACCCCACGTGTTGTGGGGTAATTCCGGATACAAGGGTTTTGTTTTCTTGTTATTAGCAGATTTTATTTTGAAAATACATCTAATTTGATTATGAGAAAAGAAAGTTGATTAGCTGAAGTAAACTTTTGGCAATAAATGGTATTCGTAGTTTAACATGATTTTGTGTTATTTCAATTCTCCTTAAGTGTTCGCAATTACCCACTCTCCCTACTATATGTTTCCACAGTGACTTTAGTGTCTTTATACTTTAAGGATTCCTCATTAAAAACAATTTCATGGATGCAATAACCTATACAACAGTGAATGAATTTTTGAATTTTATTGGTTCAGTAGTTTCAATCCACTTTATAATATGAGTGATTAATGTTATCATTGGAGTCAAATAATCGTACTATATCTATTAATACGATTGTCCCCAGGCATGGAAGCACTGGAGACAAGCATAAACTACTGGGAGGACGCATTAGCGGCGTTCTCGCTGGGCGCGCGAGGCGGCGTGTCCGGGACGCTCGCGCTCACCTCGCCCGAGGAGGCAGAGTTCTGGCGGGAGATACAGGATCTGTTGCAGAACGCCTACTTGCTACAGGTACAATTAATAAAACTCAAGTTTTGGTAACAATTTTTTGGCAGAGATCACAGAGCTCAACTTGTCCTGGCATACTTCTCTAGCTTCTTTCACATCCATCGATCTTTTCATACATACTATTTTATTCGTCTAGCTTGTGACCCTAGCCTTCGTAATGGCTTGACCAATATGGTTAAGATAAGTGCTTCTGGATCGTCCCCGGCTCGTGTATCCTACTACAAGTAACGAGGTCCAAACACTCAAAGAAAAGTAAGGCATTTGGAAACGAAAGTATAACAATTATATAGCGCAATAATAAAATAGTCGAATCCACACTGCCCTGCGCCCGTCAGCGAAACAGATGTCAGGTCTCTTATACCTTATTATAGTACAACTTTAGCTATAGTGTCCCATTCCCGAAGTATTAAAGGTGACGATATCTGACAATGCGTTAAATACCTGCCAAGACAACCCAGTATCGAGTCTACCATTTAGTTAGGCAGCATTGCACTGCTGTTGGCCAAACGGCTGATTCAAACGGTTGTTGTGGTAGGAGCGGTGCGAGTGGCTGGTCCTAGACCAGAGGTCGGTGCAGCATTGCACTACTGTACCTAATAGACCAAACGATTGATTCGATAATATTGACGTGTGATAGGAGTGGTGCGAGGTGCTGTTCTTAGACCAGCGGTCACCGCAGCATTCCACTGATGTACCAAAGTAATGGGACAAACGATTGATTTCATAATATTGACGTGTGGTAGGAGCGGTGCGAGCTACTATTCCTGGACCAGCGGTCGGTGCTGTTCCGGTCGGAGAGCGGCGGCGGCGGGTCGGGCGCGTCGGGCGGCCGCCGCTCGCGGCTGCTGTCCACGCACACCGCGTCCACGCGACGCGACCACCACTCCAGCGCCGAGTCCTTCGCCTCCGCCGAGGACCAGGTGTGTACCCCGCCCACACCTACAGCCTCCACGCACACCGCCTCCACGCGACAAAGGCACACATTTTTAAATAAAATTGCGATTGTCTTTCGGGAAATGCACGGTAGGTATTATCACAGATAAGATAATATAAACTATATAAATGCATTTCTTACTGTATTTTTTATTAAATAATTTATCTAATTTTGTGTTTCTTTTCCAGGTTGCAGACCTAAGAGATTTCGATGATTTAACTGAAGCATTACCAGAACTAGAAAATTTAGAATTGTATCAAATGGCACTTAAGCAATTAGATAACGGTATACCATGCAGGTTAGTAGATGTTTTAAAAACCTCTGTTCAAAGCATATTTTTATAAATACTTTTAAATATAAGCTTAGGAGTAACCTCTTAAATTCGGGATGACAGGTGTTCTGACATACGTAGGTACGTCTTTTGGAACTTAAGCTTAGGTATTGTACGATTCACGAAAGAAGACTATGCGCAGAAGTCATTTTTTAGGTCCCATTGGGGGTACGGCAGAGGGCGGGAGTAATATTGTAAGAGGGGGCAAGCCATTGGTCGGCACGCTTCTGAGGACTAGGTTGCTCTATCGCTATTCGTCTATATTGAATTTGGCGCGCTGACAGTACTCTAGAATACAGTCGGAAGGAAACTGTTTTGTTGCATTTTATTATTTATTGTTATTTTTTTTGTTTGCTGAGCCATGCATTGAAATTCTCTAGTGTATGTTGCTTCGAAAGCCAGGCGAGAAGGATGATATATGAGTTTAATATATTTTGTAGTAGATTGTTGACAAGGTTTCGCAAGTCTTGCAACTTTGTTGAAAAAATAAATCAATATATCCACCTTTAATGAATCTTTACAGACATAATTAATAAATATCGGAATAATTTGAATAGAACCAGAACCATGAGCTATATTTTGAAATACTTGTCGGTACTTTGCTGATTATATTATCCATGATTATTTGTTATATTTCTACATGATTATTATTTTATGAAAAATATTGTTTCACTATCATTAAATATTAATTTTCTTTTAACTTAAAGAAATACTCTATAGATAAAATTTTCATAGACATGGTCATAATTTCTCCGTCTCCACCTTACCATCCGGATTTAAATCCTATAGAAATGGCTTGGGCCTCCGTAAAAGTTATGTTAGTAGCAAAACGTTAAGTGGGATATAAGCAGCGTTATTAATTTTATAAAGAAAGTTAATCTAATGGTTCCACAAGAATGGAAAACTATGCGACAAAGTAAATTTGAGCCTGAATTATGTTTAATTACATAGGTATTATTAATCCTGAAAATTTATAATAGAATTTGATTATATGAGTTAATTAAAATAAAAATATTATTTTGATGTAAGTATTTCGTTCATTAGTGTACATGCGCAGACGGCGCCATTTTTGGTCTTCTTTGGTGAATCGTACTATACTCACCTACAGGTGGTGCATCCTGTAAAATAGCAAAAGAGGCTCTGGCTACTCGCCACTAACTATTGGTCTGGCTGTTTACGGCCTGATGCTGGGCAGTGACCGGTCACGTATTTCTTAAAACCAATGGCTAATGGTGCAGAAAAGTTCTGGAATGGAGACCGCTTGTAAGAGTAGCGTAGAATGCTCTTCGGCCCGATGGACCGTGTTGATTCGTGGAAATGTTGGTTATGATGATTGGATTAGAAAATCAGAGGACCAGGAACCCTGTCGTAAAATGAGGGATACCTAAATCCAGTTATGGACTGCGATATCTTGAAGTGAGTCTATTAAAAAATTGCAATAAGCTCTTAACATTTTACAAGCCGCGGCGGCTTCTATCAAATGCTATTTATCACCCTGCTAAAATCTATGCGTGTTTCCAGAACACTGCGTACGGAAATAGTGCAGTGCACATCCGACTCTGAGTTCCTGTGTAAGCTGTACTGCCTTCGGCTGGCGCTGCAGTCGCTGTTTAGGGACGCGGCCGTGTGGGCGTGGTTTGTGGACGCGGGCCGCCAGGTCCTCACCGATCTACTGCTATATGCCGACAAGGTACTCTCTATTTTTATTGTTTACAGCTGAGCACCATCTGCGGCCTACAGCAGAAGTTAGAATAAAATATATTGTACTAACAAGCCGCCATTTTTTGTCGAGCATTTTTTTTACGGACTTCCTTGTTATGAAGACGGTGGGTATGTCATGTGCAAGGCCGGATCTACCTTAGGGCTACTTGGGCTGCAGCCTAGGGCCCCGAGGTAACTAGAGGCCCCCAGACCCTACTAAAAACAACAGGCCACTCGGTTTAACTCTCATTCAAAGGTTGCCTGGAAGAGATTGCTACCACAGCAATAAAGTCGCCTTTTATACAATGAATACTTGCGTAGATTTAAGTAACATGTATGTTTTTTGTGCAATAAAGAACTTACAGTATTTATATTATGGATAGAAACAAGTTTTATGATCGGCCCCTCAGTAGTGTCAGCCCAGGGCCCCACAAATTCACGATCCGCCCCTGGGAACGTGGGACTCAAGCTCCGAATAGGGCGCCCCACACACTTAACGAAGGAATGAGTCGGCATTCCTTCATCAGTCTAGTGACGGGAGCCGTTGAATTGACGCTACCACCATTGACTCGTTGGCGAGTTGCTTGGCAAGTCCGACTGCCCTTAGAAGAAACTACAGGAATGTGTAGTGCAAACAGTCTAAATTTACTTTGCAAGAAGATAGGTGGGTATTATTTATGAATACACGTTCGCACCTTGTAGGTGAGCCACCTAGGAAGAATAATGGGGCCAAAATGTAGATTCGTATAAGTAAAATTCCTCTGATTACTCGTAGGTTTCTTTTAACTTGAAGTTAGAGAGCCCATGTGTTTCATAAACTTTTTGGTTGTGTATATAATTCCCGCCTAAACATTACTCAAATTTTAGGCAAGTATATAGTCTAGTTATTAATTTTAAAAAACATGGAATTACAGGAACCCAAAGAATTTTTGGTCGCTTACGAAGAAATGGTATCATGGACATCAGATGTTGCCAACTGGCCTATGATAGAAGATGAACTCTATAGTAAAGGTGTTAAGGTAAATATCTTGGTCCCGTCATACTTATATTTGATAGTTGTAGGTACAACATTTTTAGTATAACGTAGATTATTTTCTAAAATGTCAAAAGTGGATCTAGCTACAAAAGGAATCCTATTACGTAAACACTATAATCCATATCTATAGGTAATAAAATTATCTTATAATATAAAATTATGTGAAAATAAACTAGCCTTAGGTACTAATAGTAATTATTTTGATGATTTGTACTAGGACACAAAAAAACGTTCTTTTCAGTACGTACCTATATACTTAATGGTGGTTATTAATGCTTATCCAGGATCACAACAAAACAGGTCATTTCTACCATGACATTTACCATGACATGCTAAACGAGATCAACCAGTTACTTCATGCACGTAACCAATGTTTCTGATATTAATACATAAATAACTACTGACATTCACACAGCGCCATCTTTCCCCAAACTAAGCATAAGCCTATAATATTAATACTAAACAACGGATAAACATACACATATTTATACACATTAAGAAAACAACCAGACCAATACAAATAGACATGTTCATGTACACTAATGTTTGCACTGCCCGAAGATCGAACCTGGAACCGTTGGCGTAATAGCCGACGTCTCATTACACCAGATGCGTCGTCAAAAATATAGTGTTGCCGGTAGGTGCTGACATTCTACGATGTGGTGCTGGACTACATATTGCTGGACGCGTTCGAGGACCTCGCGGCGCCGCCTTCCTCCGTGCTCGCCGTCGTCCGCAACCGATGGCTATCGGATGGATTCAAAGAGAGCGTCAGTATCAATAATTCAAGCAAAGAGCTTTTACTACAAGGTGCTTGGCGCATGGACCGAGAGAATTGAATTAAGGGAGTTCGTGGTCTTACGCTACTTTTCCCCGGGAGACGCAATGTCAAGTTTCACGATTGTTGAGATATGAGATTTCTTAAATTATTTGTTGTTGCAATTAGACTTGTCCTTGTATTCCGTAATGTATTAAAAGACGACTCATGCCTTTAAACGATTTAATTTAAATTTTGGATTTTGTCTCGGTGAAAACAATTGTGCGTTTTCTATTTACTCACCCAGACCAATACAAACAGGCATGTTCATACGCTTAATGTTCGTACTTTCCGGGGATCGAACCTGGAACCCTTGGTGTAATAGCCAACTTGCCGTTACACTACATGTGTTGTTTAAGTATGCATGCATTGTACCTATGTAACATTGTGTATAATATTAAAGTCTCGTTTAACTATAATATTACTTTATCCTTTGCATATAGCCACTTTAAATAATCTGGTGCTTACCTAATGAAGCAAAAATCGCATATGAACCAACATTATTTGTTTTGTTTCATTACAGGCGCTGACAACGGCGGTGTGGTCGGTCATCAAAGCCAAGCGGCGCTACCTGAAGTACGCTGACGGTTTCATGGCGCACTTCTATTCCATCTCTGAGCATTTGTTACCCGTGCTCGTGTGGGGTTTCCTTGGCCCGCGCGAACGTCTGCGGCTCGTCTGCGAGGCATTCCAGTCCGAGATTGTAGGCTTTATTACGGACCTCTTCAGTTTCCAAAAGTCCCGGTACACAAACCTTGACGACCTATCTGTGGATATCTTGCAGCACGCAAGGGCGCGCGCTGCTAACATTACAGACAAGCTGGCCGAGAGAAATTAAGTCTGCCAATGGCGTATATCCATATTTTAAGTGAAACGTGATCACAATCGTGTGAAGAAGCAACAGGTTACAATATATCTTATATAGGGGACGCTAAACATTCCTAACCAAACAAGCTCTTTTGCAATGCAACCTCACAGAAGTATCGTATTTGTATCCTAAGGTAAAGTGTTCTTGATCAAATTATAATAAGGCTTCCATTATGTTAACACAAAATCGTTTAAAACATTTGCTTGGAGTAATGAAGAAATAGAATTGATGTTTGCATATGCATTTGCTTTAATGCAATAGATGAGTTATCCATAACATTGTCAGCTGTCTTCAGTCGTTTCTAGAATCATCTTTGTAGGTGCATAGTACCTACCTTTAGTGAAGTGAGCCTTAGCACTTCACCTACACCTTAGATAAACAAATAAACTAACTACCTTTGTAATAAGTTAGTTTACGCATATATTGTTCTTGGGCCAGAATACTTACCTATATTAAAAATGTTATTAAGTCTCCCGTGAACCGTAAAATAGTCTTATGGATTTCAAAACGAAGCATTTAGGTATATATTTTTTTGTGCATTTGCATTCCATTTTAAATGATAGTTATTATTATAAATATAATTAATCGCCAACGTTCTGAATCGTATGTTGTGTACATTAATTGAATGAATTAAAATTGCAGTGCCTAAATCACATAAAAACTGTTGTATAGTGTCAAATTATGTATTTATTATGTAAATATAAGTTATTTGAAATAATACACCTAGGACTTTTATTTAGGTTATCCTTATATTTTAAGAGGTCTCGAATGTGCAAGTGTGTTAGATTATGTGAGATGTTTTCGGACAAAACTCAGTTGTATCTGACTATTATGATCTGTAGTATAAAATTAATATATTAAGTTGAAATTTTAATTTATATATTAAAATTAATATACAAATTTGTAGTGAAGTATCAAAAAATATATACCAGCAGTTCGCTCATAAAATTCATCCCTATCTTCTGAAAGGTGCATTGTTTTTACTCAAGTACAAAGTAAATTGGCAAATCCTTTCCAATCATTTATTACCAAACCATAATGTACATATGAAAATGAAACCTGTTGGGCACGAAATATAAGGACTATTTTTTATACTTCGCTTAAAATTTTCACTGAATATATACCTATATTTAACAAGAATTCATAATCACAAGATACAACTGGGTTTTACCAAAAGCATCAAAAGGTTATATACGTAAGAGGGGTATATCCCACTTAATCCATTACATGAATACAATGGATAACTTGGAGTTGTGTGTCCCATTATCCATTGCTACTAACAGTTAACCAAACAATGGAACTGGTTTTTCAATTGTCATTCAGCTATTTTGAATTTAATATAATTATTATATAAAATTAATTTTATATCTACAAGGAGAGTAATGAAAAATTGTATTAATAAAACATTTTTATTAGAAAATTTAGTATATCAATTTTCACAAAAGAGCCGTGTCTTATTAATATATAAAAAAAAACAAAATGGAAACATAAAATTTGACATTCATAAATCAACGATTAATACTTCAAAGTAATAAGCACCAATGAAATGACTCACTTTAAATAGTTACATATTTTGGTCGAATAATTACTTTAATGAGAAAAAAAACATACAGCAACTAAGATCCAATAATAAGTTGTTCAAGGCAACAAAGGTACATTTATACCCTTTTGGAGACATAATAAGCAATGTGCGCGAGCGAGTGATGTAAAAACTTTCGAATATCTATAGTTTAGTGATCTTCTACATAACTAAAAAGGAGAAAGCCTTGCAATCATGTATTTAGTTATTCATACAAGAACTATTTATAAAACTAAAAATTAGTAAATACTTTTCAACATTATTTGGTTTAGTGCACAGCAAATTTATTAAAAGCTCTAACAATATAACAATAATAAACCTCTCCCAGATAATACATACATTTTCAATATGTTAACGTAGATTTTAAATATTTGTATGAAGAAGATTGTTAGGCTTCCTCCGAAATATATAATATACTTACAATATAGTGAGAATCGACATATTTAGTCGTCAGGACTAGACACTAGATACAAAGTCTGAAAATGAGTACAAACACACAAAGAAATGCATGCATTCTTCTTAAAATAAATGGAATCACTCTTATGACATCCGATGCTAACAGAGTCAATATATACAACAAATTTGTTGGAGGATGAGATATTTTTCTGCTGGAAATATCATTTTCAGTAAAATGTATCGGAAGACGGCTCAATGAATACAAATGTACTAATAGCGATCAACACAACGTGAAACTATACTTGGAGATCATCCTACACCGGGGCCTTCAAAATAGGTAGCGGCGGACGTGCTCTCAAAACGAGTTCTACTAGTATATTTATAAACGATGTTCTTTTAAAACGCGCTTTTTCAAATTTTTTGTCTTGAAGCTCAAGTTAAAGTAAATTATATATTGCACATAAATTGACACTGGCTGGTAACAATGTGTCATTGAAATGTCTAACGAATTATAAATAGTGATGTCAGTCATATTTACGTACTAGTAGAAATCAACCGCGTATTTAGTCAGCTGCCATATTATCACACAATCTCTAAAACAGACCCCAAAGTTTAATAGAAATTAAATAAAAATGAGTTAAAAAACTACACCACCACTACAAAAATAAATATTTTGGTGTGCTAATACTTGTAAATAAATCCACTAAATAGTTGAGTAAGTGCGTGCACGGGCGCATGCACGACGGACGGTTGGGTCTAGATGGAGGTTTCGGTGCAACCGAATCTCCACCCTAGCGATTCAATCGGCATCGCCGAACGTCCGCATCTGTGTGGTGCGGGGGTGTTACGTGTGCGTATTGGCTCGGGTAAGTGCTGTTGGGAGGGAGTGCATATGCCTCACTAGCCTATACTGTTACATTAACACGCTGAAAACCTTTATATAATATAGACGTGCCGAAATCAATCGAGATTGTTTTTAGATGGAAACGTCTTCGCTGTAAAAAGTTAAAAATGTTGCTCGACATCTACGTTCGCGATTTAATGGATCGATTTGAGCTATCACTTTTTAACCTATGATTTGCTGTATAACCTAAAAAGCATGATTACGTATGCCCAACTGCAAAGATAAGTGCCACTGCATAAAAGAGGCAAATTCTTTCGCATCCTATAAAAAACTATAGTATCCAAGACACCCTCCTAGAGGGCCAGGAAACAGTCATTATTAAGCCGGATGCGTACAGGTTAAGAAGTGTGTGTGGGCAACAAACAGTAGTTATAGTGTGTGCGTGTAATGTAGCAATGCGTATAGGGTTGGTCTACCGCGGGGCCGTTACTCCGGCTCGGGCGAGTCGGGCGCGGCGTCTGCCTGCTGCAGCGTGGCGCCCGCGGCCCGCACCTTGCGCAGGTACGCCGCGCTGTCGAACTCCAGGCAACTCTGCGTGCAACACACGTACATTTTAATGTATTATTATATAAAAAAAACAAACGTACATCAGTAGCAATGTAAATGAGTTCGTAAAAGTAGTCATTACAATAACTATAAAAACTAAATAAAAAAAATGGTAGAAAAGAACAACTGGGAAATAATCTTAGCAAAAGTTACCTTCAAGGTATCATGGGTTACAACTGAGAGTAATAGTTGTTCCCTTTTGGTACTACCTGAAGGAGACAATTAAGATAAATTGTTACCTGGGTGACAAAAAGTAGAAAAAAGCACAGTTCTCACCCGGGGAACAGAGAAATTTGAGACTTCTGGTTATAGTCCAATAAAGGGCCCTTAAGCTGGTATAAAAAAGTAGGTAGTCATGGTATGTTTAAGCATGTTGCATCAAATTTTAAAAAAAGCGTTCTTGCTACAATAGGATTATTTCAAAAAACACGGGGATATGTACTTAAATGTAGTTTAATTAAGACGCTGAAATAATGTATGTTACATTGCGTTTTATGCCAACCAATGTGTCTTGAAAAAATACTTACGACAAACTCATTTTTCGCAAAATCTTAATGGTTGCTATGACTAAATACAGTTTCTCATAAGCTTTTCTCGATTTTTCTGTTTTATCAATTACTAATAACTAATATTTTAAGGAAATTACTGAAAAACTTTACAATCACATGGCGGCCATTAAGATTCTATTAGATTTCTATTCTATCTAAATGTGTAAAAAAATATATATTTACCTGTTATGGTGTTGTTAGTAGCGAGGCATCACTTGTAGCTGTTAGATTTAGTCATTACACCATTAGCACTAGTGTGAATTATTGGTAATAAATTATCACAATAAGCAGAAGAACAAGCAAAAGACGTTACTTTTTAAGTTTTATATTTAAAATCAGGAATTGACAATTTTGAGAAAATAACGCAGACAATTTTCATACTCAAACATTATAACAAAATAACAATATACCTAACAACACATGAAAATATAATAGTCAACATGGAAATTTCGAATTTCCGAGTACACAATAGAGCACATTCTAGTCTACCTGTAGCGGACCCCTCTCAAATACCCATTCTATCCAGGCAGCATGAAAGAAACAAAACAAATTTATACGACTAGGTATATAAATACTTCATAAACACACTCAAAACGATTATGTATATAATGTTGCATAAAAGATTAATCAATATTAAACAGTCAATACAACACTGTATCAGTTGTAAAAAAGCATTATTCAATTCGGCGAAATATTTTTTCAAAAATATTAATTTCGAATTTACTCAATATCTAAAAGTAACACAGACGATTATGATGAGATCAATCAAATATCACTGGAATTATTACTAATTGTGATTTTACTATCACTATTTCTTAGGTTATCAGTCATAAATTGCGGCACATAGCGGAGCTACAGATTACTTGTAAATTTAAATTCACTTACATTATTAAATCTTTTACAATACTTAAGATTTAGCAAATAAAAGAAGTGCTATTGTAAGTAGCAACCGCTTTTCCCTACTCAATCAAACAAACGACTAGGTTAGTACTTAGTGAGATGAGAATTCCTGAACAGAGGTTTAAAAACAAACATGCTGGTGCATCAAGTTCGCTGCGCGTGCATAACGGGATACCCTCAAACACGCACGGTAACGAAAGTTAATCCACGTTAACTCATGTAACGTTACAACTTATCACGACCGCTTGCATATTCGAGAGTTTCGCGTTCAAAGCGTGGTTCTTTTAAAGCGTGTGTCAGCGTTGTTGGAAGCACGTTGGCTCAGCGCATATAGAGGAGCGGGCTTGTGGGCAGTGTTGCCACCTTAGCCTTTTCGTAGCTAGATCTAGCACTTTTCAGTATAGATGAACTCCTTTTTACCGATTTAGCAGAAAAGGGCAATCTCTTTTTTGCTGTCTTGAAAATATGTATTACCAAATTATGAAGTTTTGGACATGCAACAAGCACTTTTTTCCTATTTAATCGGTCATGAAGACGTTTTTTAAGGAGCTCTAAAAAATCGGCTTTATGACATAATTATTTCAGCATTTTTAGAACAGAAAATCTTTTGATGGTTAATCTAGCCCTATTTAGCCCTTTTTAACTTCTCAAAAAGCTCTTTATCTAAAACTAAGGTGGCAACACTATTCGTGTGTAGGCGGCGGGCTGCGGAAGGAAAGGTGCGGGGAGCGTGTGCGGGCTACGGAAGGAAGGGTGTGGGAAGTGTTGTGGGTGTTCAATAGAAGTTGCGGCAGAGCATGGCGGCGAGGAAGTTGGGTCGGTGCAGCGGCGGCCAGAGCGGGCGCGCGGGCGGCGGCGGGCGCGCGTGCCTCACCTTGCGCGCCAGCTCCGCGGGGAACGCGGCCAGCGCCGCCGGCGGCAGCTTGCTCAGCGGCGACTCCGCCATCATCACCAGCGTCTCGTACGAGTACGTCTGCCGCGACCCCGCCCCGACACCTGCACACCCATAGCACACCTCACCACCCACGCAACACACCGGCAACGAATCGACCGCACTACCGTCGAGCAAACGATTCCGTTCCGGGTATGAACTGCGCTGTATGGAGACACACACGATTCTCACTACAGAGCATTGGTTGGCTTGCAATCCATAGACATTATTTAGCAAGTAGCTGTGTACAACTCAAAACTTCCGGTTACATAAATATGATAAACTTAATAGAAAACACGCTGCTTGACCTCGAGACCAAGTGAGAATAGCATGTTTTAATAATTCAACGTGGAACACAAAAATAAACAAGTATAGTTACGTACTCATGTTATTAGGATTGAAATTTTTAAAAATCCATGACTTTTTTGCGGGTTATATGGGATCATCTGATTATCAACATTTGTATGCAATAGAAATGGTAATCTATGGGTAGTTAGTAAGGCCACAGCCACCGCAAGAACTCAACACTGGTCGTAAACTGTGAATAGAATGCATCTATGCTTTAATTATATTAAAGCTCTGTAGAAATCGCTCCACACCTACATTATAACACAGTCAATGCAACGTGCGTAGTTCATCTCTCCTATAGTTTTTTTATTAGTATTTGATAGCACACTGCAAGAGTGAATATATCTTTCGATAATCTGTGCACAAGCAAATGAAATTACAAGTCAGCCACAAGCATCATAAAATATTTTGTTAGTAACTGACTTCTGCATTGAACCGAAACATAAAAACATAACTTACAATATTAAAAGAGATGCATAATATATTATAATAACGACTGACTCTTTCCAATACATATAGAAATTAAACATTATGTTATATTGTATGTGGCGTAGATGAGAACAAACAGTACGATACTGAAAGGGAAATGATACATGACTGTGAAAAATAAGTATGTGTACATTTAATAAAATATACATACAACATATACCTATTCGGGTAAGTGAGGCCACATTTTAAGGTTTATCATTGCAAATCTGGAAATAGTTCTTATAGATAAGGTTTCATTGTGTAATTTTTATATTGATTGTTGCTTGAAAGTAACCATTCCATACAACTTAAAACCATAATTGCCAAGCTGGTCAAATAACACAATAAAACACATAAGACAAAGCTGAGATTAATCGAAATCTCGTAGAGTAAAATATTTTTCATGACTGTTACGGAAGTCCGATTCGAATAGGTTCCGGAAAGTTCAAACTTTATTTCTTCATATCTCAGTCTTGAATCCTACATTCGGGAGGTGATACCGGAAGTCGAAGCACATCAAATCAGACAGCGCGTTTAAGGCTTATTGTAGGTAATGCAATAAGGAAGGTACCAGTATTTATTGTTTGACAGTTTCAATTGTGATCTAAATAGATTCTGTTTACAAGACCATCATATATTTCTCCGATAACTTTACTTCCGTAACAAAGCACTTAAACTTTCAACCGCCAGCATTCCAGACACAATAGAAACTTTGGTCTGTTCCTGGATCCCTCTAATAGGGTTTTGTTGGATATATCCGCGCGGCGGCTTAAGAGTCAAATATATAAGACACTGCGGGGAGACCTTATCAAGCAACGTGTTTGACGAGATATATAATGTGTATACATATATATGTATGTGGTGAGAGGCGACCTACCTTGATTCTTGTCGGTGCTGGTGGCGCGTGAGAATCGCGGACGTCTCGGCACGGCATCATCGGCACCGGCTGCACACACGCCACGTCACCACTCGCGACCACACTCCCCCAGCCTACCCCCACCCATATTACCACAAACCCCCCCCCCCCCCCGTTTACTACATAAATAATATTGGCATAAGGCTTTAAAGCATTAAATGGTTGCCAATATGAGTAATCGCCAAATTAGCGTGCTAGAACAACTTCTAATTCATTTAATTTCTAGCTCATTTAATATATGGTTTTAAAATTAATTAAGACAAGTGTTTGATAGATACCGTAATTCATAAGTATCAACTCTGTTTTTGACAAATACGTGAAACAGATTTCATTTTTTTACTCTGGATATACTTGATCATTCACCAATGTAAGTACTCAACAATTCATATGGCAATTTCATTTTCAATTGGCTACTGGGTGGAGATATGCTAACAGGTTAACACAATCCAATGAATGTATTTCTGGCAGATGATTTTTTTACTAATGGTTCTATGAAATGGTAATTGTTAAAATTTGGAAGAATGCTGCCACAACCTTAGATCGAGGTGGTCGCTGTGATACGTCATGTTCAAAATATGAATGAATAAATAAATAAATAATATAAAAATATCATGAAATATTGAAAATATATATAAAAATCACAAAAAAATATGAAATTAAATTATTATGGATTTTCTATTTTTTTTTTAAATCTGCTTCAGTCAGTCGCTGCCAAAATCAATAACCATCCTAAATGTTCCCACACTTTAGTAGCTTATTGTTAAGATAGGAAAAACGGCATGCTTCAAGGGTTCAGGTAATACTTCTCCATGCTATTAAATTATTATAAAAAAATCGCATTTTTCTTATCAACTAAGTTATTATTATCTAATTGGAAATCATATCTCAAATTATTGCTAGTTCAGATTGTCAAATTTGTTTACCTATTTCATAAAAACATGCTACTCAACAATTACCTGAAACTGAATTTGAAAGTTTTCATGTAACTTTAAGAGTTATAGGTAATGTACACTCCCTCCATAAAATACGGTGTATATGATCCATCATAGAATATTTTATTGGAAAAATATCACAATTAAAGATTAAAAAGATGACATACATCTTAATAAAAAAAAACATGATGCATGTTACCTTTTTTTCACTTTATTTTTTCCTGTTATTGATAAAAAGTATATCAGATCGTCGACAACAGAAATACACCTCCTTTTAGTGTCTTTTCTTTCAAAGCTCGTCTTGCAATTGTTCACGTCTAAAAGTTTATGTATACAAAGTTATTGTTGTAACATACTTTTACTAATGCAGTTGCCCTTTATTGTATTGCTTGTGAAATTTATTCAGGTGCCAGTTATACACTTGCGTATAGAAGAGCAAGTATGCTGGGGTTTGGTTTTGTCTGCACAAATAAATTAGTGGACATGTAGTTTTGTTCTTCTGACCGCTAGCTAGTTTTGTGTACGTGCAAGTATAATCTGGTCTTAGCCAGTGTATCGGATAGAGCTAGTGTAGTGCACTACTTATCAGTGATAAGTAGTGTAGCGTACATGTGAGTGTAATGCGAACATAGCCAGTACAGTGCGTTTGATCTAGTGTGAACGATCACTAGTATAGTTTACTTGTGAGTCTGGCGTGATCGTTGGCAGGTGTATCGTGTAGCGCTAGTGTATCGTGTAGAACAAGTGTGAACGTAAGCTATGTAGTATGTAGAGCAAGTGTCCGCTTGTGTATTCACTATTATGTACACACACACACAGTGTGTAAGTGTGTGTGTGTGTGTGTGGGTACCGTGTTGGTGGTCGGCGAAGACGTCGTCGTCGTCGGCGTCGAGCGCGTCGTCGTCCCGCAGCAGCAGCGCGGCGCCGGGCCGCTGCGACAGCGTGAAGAAGTCGCCCGACCCCGCGCCCATCGCCTCCAGCGCGCCCGCGCTCTCGAAGTACTCGTCTAACACTAACTTTGCAGTCTGCGCACACAATACACCTATGTTAACTCTTTGAACGCCAATCACGGATTCACTTGGTGGTAGATTCGATACTGAGCCGCCTAGGTGGGTACCACCGCAGTGCCAGATATCATCCCGTGAAATAAGAGTGCTATACACTTTTGTGTTTTGTAATGAGGGCATTGTAGCTAGTGAAATTACCGGGTATAAGAGACCTAACATCTGTTATCTCGGGTAACGGTCGCAGTGCGGCATTGATAGAGAATAATAACTGATTTGTTTTTTGACGTTCACACAGCGCCATCTAGCCTCAAGTTAAGCGTGAAGGCTGTAATATGGGTCCTAAACAACTGATAAACATACTTAAATATATTTTTTTGTAAATACATACATATTCTACATAGAAAGCACCCAGACCATTACAGACATGTTCATGCACACAAATGTTTGTACTGCCCGGAGATCGAACCCGGAACCCTTGGTGTTGCAGCCGACGTCTCAACCGCAACACAAATGGGTCGTCAAATGATTGATGATTACCAGTTATTGAATTAACAGATACAAAACATTATCTTGTGTCTGACTTCTAGGAGTTCAATGGGTTAAATACTGCAAATACACTCCTATTGCCGTACGCCGTCTATGTGGGGTCATCATCATCACCGTCACCAACTCAATAGCGACCTACTGCAAGGACATCATAGCGATCGGGAGATAAGGCCGTAATTAGGCAACGGGCCAGCCGTGGTGGGCACCACTCGGCCTCAATGCTGATTGATGGGTGTTAATGACTACCATCCCTAAATTATAGCCGAGACCGTCTTCACATGCTCTTCGAGGTGATTTACAATGTTCTTAATACAATAATGAGTTGCCTTATACAACTAAAATTTGTGAACAAATGACAACAAACACTAAACATTGAATGGACTGACCTCCGAAGACCTTTTAAAATAATAAAACAAATCTCTGCACAACAAATACAATGCCCATTTCCCATTTATAGAACAAAAAGAAATTCCAATATTATGAGAAGTACATTTAATAATTTAAATTAAACCTAAAAGTAATACATTTAATGCGTAAAATTTCTTAGGAGTTTTCATAAATAAATAAACCATACCTTCACAAGATCCAAGTTATTGCCCGTGATCTTGATGGAATGTTGGCCAAAAGTCACAGTGTACTTATATTCTCCTAATGCGGCGTCATTCGTTGAGAAGCTATGCAGCAGAGCCCGGGAGTTGTGTGGAGATTTCTAAAATTTTAAGAAATATTTTTGGTAATAGTACAAAAACATTTTTACTGGTTAACACATCCTAAACGAACTAACTGCATTTATAAATAATAAATAAAAAATCCACTGATATTCACACAGGGACATCTAGCCCCAAATTAAGCGTGAAGCCTGTATTATGGGTACTAAACAACGGATAAATATACTTTGTTTACTCAGTTGCAGCTGACCTCTCAGCCGCAACACCAAATGGGTCGTCAAACATTTACTTTAATGTGTAACGTTAGTGATAAACTTTTATTTAAATGGTTATCATAAATGCAGTTAGTCTATTAAACTGTCTGTCTGTATGCCCTTGCTTATTTTTTTAACACATTACCTTATGTACCTTTAATACCTTATGATCGTCCTAAGTGCAGTTTTTAAATACATAAATTCTTTCGGATGAACAGGATAAAAAATATTAAAATTATTGTTTTGTTGATATTTCGCCAACATCACAATAGGCGTGCTATGCGCCGAGACCTGTGCCTTGGTATATTTTCTTTTGGGAATGACTTATCGCTGTTGGCCGCAGGTGTCCTTCACAGCTTCACTGGACAATTGGCGAGCGCAGATGGCTCTCAGCCGCCTTAGTATGTATGAATTGGTATGTTATATGGTGATTCAAGGATAAAGCTGACCTCCCTATGGCGCGGCGCGTCATCAGAACCGTTAGAGTCAAGGTCCGCTCGCTCGGGCAACGTATCGGACGGTGCACCTTCCAGCCGAACGGGAGACGCGTTACGCCGGATCGTGTCGCCGATCAGGTGCTTGGCTTGGCTGTAAACACAACGCTGGTTTATTCTCTCATGAAATTTATCATTTCATTTATTATCAGCTCATAAACGTTCTTACCGAGGGGCACGAGCCTACCCCAAAAAGGGTGATTAGGCCTTAGACGTCCACGCGGGCCCCGTGCGAATTGGCGACTTCACAAAACCCAATTTTCCATTATGAGTCTCAAATTGACCATTCTGAATCTCAAAATAAAATTCAACGACTAATAAATACTACTCTTTTTTATGCTATTATGGTCGGAAATATTGTTTTACTCACTTGACATTCTCTTCATTGGGTCCAGTTATCTGAACCAGCCTCTCCTTTGCTCCGGGACTCACTGAAAATATCATACAAACAAATATTGATTTCTTTGCAACACAAAGCTTTTGTATTAATATTTGTTAATGTTTTAATGGTAAGCTGGAAGCCAAATGATTTATTAGGTGGCGTTATTGTTATATTTTTTAAACCAATGACATTAGTTGGAAACAGGATTTTATTAATTATGAACTTATTATGTTGATGATATTGTTTTTTATGACTTTTCAATGAGCAATATGTGCTCGGATAAAGTAGGGCGAAACAGAAGAGTGGTGAGAAAGAGACAGTATCCGGCACACCATGCGCAAGCGCCCGCGGCTCATACCGTGCATTCGTACCTCGCTGAAACGATATAATCGTGTCACTTAGCTCCTCGATCAAGTGCACCCGCCTGCCCTTGATACCCATCACTGCAACACCACAATACAACTGAGTTCAAACGCCATCAACTCTATTACAGCCTACATTTCAATGCATACCATTTACCTTATTTGTAAATTTCATAAGACTTTATACCAAATGGAAATAAAGTTTCCTTACAAGTTTGAGAAACAGTGCCTATTTAGTTTTAAGTTAGCATTAACAGCAAGATAATTTACGCGTTTACGAATGCTTGCTTTTATAATTTAAGTAACAAAATGTTAAAGCCATTCAATAATTTTACATAATTTCTAGTACCTAGTACTCAGATAGTATATTCTTATCATGCATAAATAAACATAAGGTGACTTACACAATAACAGTAAGTCAATAAAGAATATAAGATAAGCACATTGTCTTATTCATGCATCTTGCCCAATTATATTCATTAATATTCACTGCTCATGCAGACCCATTGAAATATAAAAATACATTTGTGTGACTTGATAGCAGAAACATATGTATTTAATATTTACCTTTTCCAGAATCAGCATTCCTGATAACAACCTCATCCTTAGAGTAGTTCTTGCCGGGTATTTTGGTGGGTTTGGGGAACTTTCCGGAAGGCTTGATCACCTCGCCGGGGCCGAGTAGCGTGGGCGGCTCAGCGGGCGCAGCCAGCGTGGGGGACACCGAGCCGCCCGTGCCCGACCCCTCCATCGTCGGCACCAATAGTGGCTGCCATACCAATATTTGTGTAAGACATTTAACATTTTGGAATTATGTAACAAATAAACTCGTAACAATCAAATAAAGCTTTGTATTTTAAACATATGTAGCAGACCTTAAAAGCATTTGTTACACTAATCGAAAAGAATAAATTAATCCTTTCAACATTTGTCCCGTTATTCAAAACATTGAAGTATAATCTCAACCACACTTCCTTCACCATAATCAGTGATCACTCACATAGGATGCCAAATAATATGGGAAAAAGAAATCAAAAAGAGTGCCAGCAAAAATCTTTTACTCAGCCTTGCATTACATGACATGCCCAAGGGCATCCTTGAGCAGTATCTGTAATAAGATTCCTGGCTAGATTTATCATACAAACATATGACAGGGATGTGACAGAGACTCGGATCAACTGCACTTTGTGGTGTTATCTACATAAACCTCATTGATTGATTAATGTTGTATACACTATTGCTATATGCAAAGGTGACATTTTTAACATACAAAATGTAAAGGAGCAAGTTAATGAGGTTTCGAAACTATTAAAAACTACTATCATTAGATTATTGCTGGTACTAGCAGCTTAATGGGACTTCCAAAGCATGAAGTGTCTCAATATTGATATTATTTTTCACCCGTTTTGTCATGGAAATTGTATAAATCTAGGCAAAACAAAGGCTCTATAGCTGAAAGGATCTTAGGGCTATTCCCCACATGAGTGATCAAGGATCATAAGCCTGCATGCTGTTGCAACCAATGACCGGAATGTGCACAAAAGATATTTACCGTAATGAACTCCTACAAAATGTTACCTCTGCATGAGTGCCACGGTGCCTATAGTATTGGCTCATATAGTCAGAACCCTGCCAGAGTTTAGCACGCAGCTCTATCAGCTCAAGTAGGTGAAGTCGAGTTTTTTTATCCAAACGCTCGTCCTGCGAACCATTGCGGAACACAACAAAATACCTAAAAAATATATACAATTTGTTTACAAATTTTTATAAGATATTTATTTTCAATTGGTATATTAAATCTGCAGTGCCAACCTATCTAGGAAGTCTTTATAGAGTTGTTCAAGCTGAGCGCCATACAGTTTCAAATTAGAGTACATAGTGGCCACATTGCTCTGCAGTGCACGGTCATAGTTCCCCTGCATCATTTGATATGCCACAGCTTCAGTCAAAACAATCAGGTCATCAACTGTAATTATTTAAAAGATGTCATCATTATTTGATTATATTATGCAGACATATGTGAAAAATGCTGAAAGCATGCAATGTAAAAGTAACTATTACTGAATTCAGGAAAATTTAAAGTTATTAACTTAAGCAAAAGTTGTGTTAGCTTATATTTATCATTTTTTAAAACAATAAAGTTCCATATAGCCACTCATAAACATATTGTAGAAAGACAATATAAAATGTATATGTTTTTGGGGATGGTTATCCCCCAGCAAGTCTACTATACATATATATTTTTTCTAAATTGGCAAAATAATAAACAAAATGAAAACACATAATATTATTGAAAAATGAAAAAACTTCTACATGAACAATGAAAACAGTAAATTACCATTATTACTTCTTATAAGAATCTTACCAGAATTTATCTTGACGTCCAGCACAGAATTGCGGTTGTGTGCGGAACTGGTCGTAGATTTCAGGGGCCTCGGTACCTCCAATTTTTTTACCGTGCGGGTCATTTTCGTTAGGGTCGACATGGTGCTGCATCAACAAATATAAGAACTTAGAACTAACAACACTCTTGCAATTATGCGGTACGCGTCGGTTTCGCAGCAAACAGTGCTAGACACATTTTTTTAGAGGATATGAGTAACCTTGCCATAATTATTCACGACGAAACAGTAACAAGGGAAATATTGGAAAACTCACTCATCCATGGCGATTGCGTCTCAATGCAGTGTATGCACACTAAAACACTATTTTAGCAAATCGGGTAAAAGTGAAAGTGATGACAATGATCCTAGCGAATAAATTCGGAACAAATCCAATACGTGTTCATTACTCGTAATATTGGTTTTTCGTGTAACAAAAATGGTTTAGCTGGATAAATTTTGACTTTTAGACTATTATATTTTTTGCTCTTATGAAAACATTTAGTCAAAACAAATGAAAGCGTTGGAACACAATGAAATAAGAAATAAACAAGAAAACTCACCTGGCTACGCCATTAATTCGCAATAAAAATAAAATCTTACTAGTGATGGGCAAAACCGAAAATTAAATAAGGTTCTATGTAAAAATCTCGGATAATAATTGCTTTAAAAATGTGAATAAGAATAATGCCGTAAAATTAATATAGGTAATTTAAAACAATAGTATGACTTTTATTATTAATTTAGTGCCCCGTAGGAATCTCATACCTTTCTTAGATAATTTTAAATACTTTTTTGTATATAAATATTGAATGTACTTTCACGACTCATAATTATTATGAGGACTAGAATTATTATTGGAATTAAATGTTTTACACTATATCTAAATATTATCTATACTAATATATCTATACTAATATATAAAGCTGAAGAGTTTGTTTGTTTGAACGCGCTAATCTCAGGAACTACTGGTTCGATTTGAATAATTCTTTCAGTGTTAGATATCTTATTTATCGAGAAAGGCTATAGGCTATATATCATCACGCTACGAGTAATAAAAGCGGAGCAGTAATGAAAATGTTTCAAAATCGGGGGTATCTTTTCATACTTGGAGCTTCCGCTGTGTACGCTGCGTAAACGGTTAAAGTTACACAAAAGTCATGTATGAGAGTATTGTTCTCCTTTTAAAGGTCTACAAAAAAATCCGCGACAGCATATGTCTATCTTTTAAGGTTAGCTCACTATAACATAATTTTTTCTAACAAAAAATTCTGAAATTGACCCCGAAACCTTTAAAGTTGGAGGGAGGGGAAATCCTATGTATAGTGATAAATGAAAGTACCATGTTATCCCGAATTTAATGCGATTGAAGCCGCGGGCAAAAGCTAGTGTTTATATAAAATAAATTAAACATATAAAAAAATAAATTGTGCATTGTTACTTTTAAGATAAGATTTTAGTATTATGTTCCTCATATACTTATCATAACAAAAAGTGTCTCCCTCAAAATTGCTGCGAGTCTAAAATGTAATTGGTCACAGTGTAAATACATTTATAGAGCACATAAGAATTGAATTGAATTTAATGCAACTGTAATTATCAAAGTCAATAATGAAAAAAAAACGATTTTATTATTTCTAGGTACTAAAAGGTACTTAATAATTAATACTACAGTATGTACTTGTTTTTTGTATATTACAAACTCATTTTTAATTCGTTTTACCGATACATTATCGGTAAATAAAATAGAGAATCTGTCAGTTCTTATGTCAAAATCGCAAACCAAAATAAATGTCATACAGTCAAATGTCAAAACTAGTTTTCGCTGTTAGGACGTGTCGCTATATCTCTTGAAATTAATAATTATGCCGTAAAACATGTTCGATAAATATGCTTATTTACTTTTTTGAAAATATAAGTATTATGACTTTAAGTTTGCAGTGGTTGTGTGCTAATGAAGTGACGTGATAGAACTTAAATAAACAAATTTAAGGTATGTATATTTGCTTAATCGTAAAATAACGTTTTTTAATTCAGAATAAATTATAGTTTAGTACAACGTATAAATTAGGTACAGTTTTGCCGATATTAAAACTTAGAAAAGGATTGAATTGGGAATTTAGTAGATGAGAAGTGTTGGTATTTTTTCCTAACGCTTTATTCATTTGCTTATATTATTCATTAGCTTGCTTATATTAGCAAGTTTTAGAGAGACTTACTTGAAAAACTGCCTAGACTATTTTGTAACTGTAAACAAATTTGTGTAGTTTGTTATAATGTTTTTTACGAGGGATTTATTAACTTTCCTCGTGTTAATAAATTTATTGATGTGTTTTCATTATTAGTTATGAAGAAGTTCTGCTTAAAATTATGGTTATTGATTTTTACTTCTAACTTTCAGCTTCTACTATGGCTAAGTACTACTGTGCAGTTTTGTTACTGCGAATTGTGCTGCCCGCAGGTCTATTGTTAAGTAAGTTTCTTTTTTACTAACTCTTATGCCTAATATATTTGAATAAGGTTATATATATATATATATTTATATATGTATTTATCTGAATAGGTTTGAGATTTATTTTTATAAAATAGTGTGTGTATAAAGTAATCCATCTAAGTAGGTAGCCTCAGCCTTTCAGTCCCGTGGAATAAGAGCTTTTTGTGTTTTGGGAGGTGGGCACTGTAGCTAAAATTACTGGGTATGAGAGAGATGAGAATCTGTTGTCTCAGGTGAAGCATGCAAGGCAGTGTTGGTGAAAAATAATGTCAGGTACTGTTATTCATTTCCACTATCACTAATCTCTGATGGTCAGTCATATCACTTAGCATCAGTTTAGCAAACTGACAGTCCCAGTTCACTTTAGGACATAAAAAAATGTTAATGACTATGCACAATATGCTGTGTGGAATATCTCTTCACACAAGTTTGAATTTTAAAGGAAAATAATGCATTTTTTCTGTAATATTAATGAAAGATAAATATATGATTCACAATATGTTGTGAATAATAAATAGCCAATGCACAACCATAAGAAACCTTAAAATCTTATTTCTATGAGTCTTCCTCATCTCTTTCAATTGCTCCACCCTAACAAAGTTCAAAATGATTTTAACTATTATTATTACCAATTTTGTACTTCATCATGATTTGCACAAAATATTGCATATTAACCTAAAGTATCAACATTATGGTACTAAAATCAAAATACAGGCAAATATTTTAATAACTACTTAAATTTTTATTTTTCCTTGTATTATCTTGTCACATTTGCGGCCAATATTAACTTTATTATTATAAATTATACTCAATGGTAGATTTACAATAGGGGTAGTCAAGGCTAGTGCTCAGGGTGGCAAACTTTTTAGGGCGAGAAAATTTGGAAAAGTGGATAAAGAATATTAAGTTACTGAATGATAATTTAAGTAACAATTTATGGATGGATTTCCCCCTGGATGTTGAAGTGATTGAAATTACTTGTTAAAATAAATCCGAAACTTATTTAGTCCGAAACTTGAAAACATAGTTTTAGTTACTAAAATTTATACTACTTAAACTAGTGACAACAAGTTTAAATCCGGCCTTGATTTAATACTGCTGAAATTACCTATATTCACCCCATTCAATTTCAAACACTCTGCAGAATGTTCATTCTTATTTGTTGTTTGTTCTGCCCGGCTTATCCGGAGGAACAGTGGCCGATTTGCGCCGTCAAAACATGCAAGTGATCGACTCATATCCGACTGGTCACGGCCGAAATAAATCTTACGTCATTTCTGCGCTGTGTTCGATAAAGACTTTTTATAGCTATTATAATGATACAATTTTGCAATATTGCTCGTCGTCTCAACGCCGGGTTGGTAGTTGGTATCTCTGGCATCGATCAACTCTCTATCAACGAGATAATGTATCATATCACACGTCGCATTGCGGGGTTGAATCGTAATGTATCCTCCCGCTGGGCGCGCCGTTGATTCTGGGCGCGTCCTCGCCATTCGTACTATGACCCGATGACCGAATTGCCGTGGCCTTCCGAGTAAGCCCCTCATTTTGCCGCCAAATTTGCATGCTATTTTGCATCACGCGAGGTGGTTAATATAAGCCAGCAATATCCGGTGGTAGCGATTGGTTAGTAACTCTGATGACTCATTATCCATCACTAAGTTTGGAATGTGTAAAAGATTTTAAGAAAGGTCTGATAACCGTCCATATAATCAAAGTCATTTGGAAAGCTCATGTCTTTCTTTATTTTTGCTTTTGCTTCAAAAGAACAATTTTTTTTTTAAGAAACCACAATTTCTTAACAAGCAGTTCAAACCCATTAACTTCCGACACGAGAATAAAATAACGAAAATAAATGAAGATTTTATGTAGGTTACATATAGTAACTATACTCAAAGAAACTACATACAATGTAACAGTAACGTACTTCTTCGTTATTTTAGTAATTTGATGAATATTATGTACAACATGTACACGTGGGTGGTGGTAAGTTTAGCTACATTTCCTCGAAGCATAAATCCAAATATGCTGATGAAACAATCTGACAAGAAGCTTTATATAATTAGCAAATGTTAGTGTTGATGCGTGCCACACCAGCAAAGGACACGCTTCCTGACCCCATTCCCGCATGGCCCATAAATCGGAGAACCTGCCCGGCCCTTTGTTTACAACTCTAATAGCAGATTATGTACACGTCACGTCGAGATTGCTGGTAAATAGCATTGACCCACTAATATGTCGTGCATGCTAAAAAAATACATTTCCGTATGTTCTCATTGTCAGATTCACTATGCGTAGTGTCGCGTCTTTCTTAAGGTGTCGGTTTTTTGGCCCGAAGGCGTCCTACCATACACATGCCATTTGACTCCAGAACTCGTCTGCTTTAACGATCTGTTTATTATAATAAACAGAAACATATTTTGGCATAAAAAAATATTTGAAGTCAAAATAAGTTTCCGTTTATCATAAAGATTATAATGGGCGTCTTCTACTTATATTCAATTACCTTTCATGATCTGATGAAGAAGAGTGGCCTTTAACCATCTGGTACAAGTTGGTACTAATTGAAGTTTGAGTACTATCAATCCGAATGTATTTAGTAAAAACCTAGACAAGTATCTAAAATATTGATCCCCGCCGTGCGAGACTTCTGCCAAATCCTTTAAATTCATGGTAGACGGCGACTTGCCTCTTCAATGGTTGTTTCAGTTGACTACGCAACGCAAGTTTAGGCATCGGGTTCGTTATTTGTATTCACCGCTTTCGGAGAAGTTCGAATACCAGAATAAGCTAGTTAGTTTTTATCTGAAATTACCCTTATAAGCGCGTGTTAGAAAACGACCTCTGGTGCTAAAAAGTATATATAAACAAGCCAAAAGAGGTGACAATAAAATGTTTAATTTATATTTTATTTAATAGCAACAAAAAATACTTGACTCTGACTCTTGTGTATACTGCGTACTGTGATGTTCAATGGTGAAAAAATACCTCATTTTTTATTTGATAGTTACTTCTAAGTAAGATGGTGCATTTAACTTATTATTGATAAAAAAAAATGCTTTGGGGTTTTTTATTAGGAAACTTTTAATTTCGGGTTTGTAACTATCATGGATTCATTGATTGATCTTGTCACTTTTTCTCGCTGTCTTGAAATTGGTGAATAGATTTGTTGTAGGTGGGTGCTAAGCTAACTAGAAATTGGATTTACGAGTCATCATCAATCAGATACTAACATTTTAATTTGAACTCAATCAAGCAGGTAAATTATTTGTATTGTAAAACACTTAAATCGTCGCGGTGGCATACTTACTTAAATTAACCGTAACGTAAGAATAATCATCATAAGAAAACTTTTCTCTGAGAATAAAGTCAACCAGTTCGTATTAGTAAAATGTTAAACATCTTTGGAATAACTGTTTGATCATGTGTGTGGTAGTATATATTTAGGACCTATACAATTTTACAGTACTCTTAACTTAGAGTATCAATAATAGTACATAGATACTCGAAGACCCTTAAGTTGAATCCAACTTGAGGAATTAAATAAAACAAAGAAATATTGCGGTCACTGCCTGCAGTGATCGTAGTCACGAGCAGACTCGCGTGCATTTTTTTATGTTATATAAGTGTACAGGACGGTCTGGACGCTCACCTGATGGTAAGTGTTACGCCAGACCATGACAGAGCGGCATTAAAGGAGACCAACAACTGATAGACAGTTATTATCCTCCATCAACGCCGTACTGCGCCCATCACCCGAGACAACAGATGTTAGATCTCTTATACCTGGTAATTTCACTAGCTACAGTGCCCTCATCCCGAAACACAAAAGTGCATAATACTCCTGTTTCACGGGATGATATCTGACACTGCGGCGGTACCTACCTAGACGACTCAATATCGAGTCTACCACCTAAAAAAGGTAAACAAGAGATAGATTAGTAGTAATTCTTTTTAAATGCATTTTTTAAATAATTAAAAAGATACTCCACCTCTACCTATACCTAGCTCTGGGCGTATGACGTTCGATCCTCAAGCAAGTCCGATGATATTGGCCTTTGTCCCGAAAGGTGTAGGTTGAGTTCCATTAAACCTTCTTTTATATAATGTGGCCTTTATACACCAGTGATCTAGAAACAGAAATCTTGGTAAACTTGGTCGCTTACTTGTGACGTAAGTAAATAAGCTGTCAGTAATTTCACTACAGGCTAATTACCTTCAATTCGCAAGAGCAATGGATTACATATCTGTTATAGTAGAACCTGACCTAGATGAAAGCTCATCTATGTATGTATAAAGATACAATGTTGCCTTCATCATCATCATCATCAGCTCATTAAACGTCCCCACCTAGGGGCACGAGCCTACCCGTAAAGGGTGATTAGGCCTTAGTCGTCCACGCGGGCCCAGTGCGGATTGGACGACTTCACACACAACCTACGAATCTCTTCGCAGGCGTGCATGAAGGTTTCCTCGCGATGTTTTCCTTCACCGTAAGAGCGTCGGATAACGTACATATATTTTTCGAAAATTCGAAAATACATTGGTACGTGTCGGGATTTGAACCTCATCCCTCCCGGTAGGAAGGCGACAGTCCACACCACTATGTTTATAGGTATGTATAATTTAAATGCGATAGCGCGGCCATCCTTATGAATCCTATTTTTATGCAACATAGAATAACTTACCATATAAGTGTCGTCAGGCGTGACACAAACTTTGACTTATTGTTATATATATTTATGACATAAAAATATTCATTAAAATTTTGACCCTAACGGTACAAAATTAAAAGCACGCGCATACTATGTCACTATACCATGTAGCAAGCGACGTGATTATGAATGAGAATACTGCCCAACTGACGCGATGGGCAAAATTTTGCCGCCGACACATTTTGAGTGACATTGTGCATCTAATTAGTTTATTTTTTATCTAAGCCTTAGTTATAACTAATTATATTTACACCTTAACTGTAACTTATAACAGGTATAAAGCAGTCTGCAAATGCACTTCTACCTTACCATAAAAATACGCATAACATATGAATGTCTGGTTTAAAGCGATGCAGTAATTTTGAATAATTTACATTCAAGTATTCCACCATAATGTTTCATTATAAAGAACCGTAAAGCTATCCCGTCGATAAGTTATCTGTAGGCAATGAGTTCTGACACAAGACAACGAGGTGAAGCGGTCAAGTAAATTGCAAACTGGCGTGATACCATGGTGTTTGCCCGGCTAATGGGCCACGCCCGCCTTCGTAACATCGCCACAGCCATTAATTAAACCCTGCGTCCTTTTTGGTTCATCATAGGCCCCGAGACGTATCCACACCCTTTAGTACATTACGGAATTTGGGAAACTTAACGATAGTTCAATTAATAGATATAATAGATTTTTATATGGTTAACTCTTTGAACGCCAAAAACACTTAAAGGCGTCAGAAACAATATATTTTATATTGTGACTGGATTCCTGGCGTTCAAAGGGTCAAACGAAGGGGACGCCTAGTTCACTCACTTGGTAATGACTGACACGTCTGCCCATAACGAATTCAGTGTTGAATGAAACCAATGGCTAAATAGTAATGAGCTTCTGTCAACACTGCTCTACATCCGGCAATGGAGACGAGAGATGCTGATTTCATATTCAATATTTTTACTATGTATGCCCCTCTCGTTCCAAAATATAAAGTGTCTCACACCCCTATTTTACGGAACTGGCACTGAAATGAATACTTATCTAGAAAACTCATTATCGAGCCTACCTTCTTGTAAACCTTAGCTTATTATTAAACCTTAACAACTTTCGCCAAAACTGATTGTTTTAGTTTAATCTGTTGTCGGGGTGATGTTCTCTCTCGGACCCTCGCTGGGGCCTAGGCCCCCTACAAAAATATTTGCTCATTAGTATCCACTCGACCCCTAAACATGGTGCATACTAGGCCCCCAGGGGCCTAGATAAATTTAACATACAAAAACCTCGTCCGGTGTCACCGCCTTAGTGACGTGCACCGAAAATTTAGTACAGTAAACTGCCCATTATTTATTCATGAATGTAATGAAAATATCAGCAACGTTCAATAGATACCTACATCATGGCCAGAAAAATGAAACATAATGAAAATCATTTATTAAAAGTACGAGGAGACCATACATAATCAAGAGGTTCTAGTTTATAAATAAACTAATAAGTAATGAATATCACAATTTATAAAAAAGCAAACCATACATAACCAAGGGGTTCTATGGCCGAATCCAATTAGTCTCAATCATTGTTAAATAGAGCGTTGGTGGCCCAATGGTGTGCACTGTTGCCTTCCGATCTGGAGGACGCAGGTTCAAATCCCGTCCGCGTGGACGACTAAGGCCTATACATTCTTTACGGGTAGGCCTCTCGGTGGGACGTTTGATATATTGTTAAACATTAGTAAAGACCTGTAATTGGCTTAGTGTTTTTATTGTTATCTTGATATGTCATATGTCACAGGTCCCTCAAGGGCCGAGATCGGACTATGTTTGAGGTCCAGTGGACATTTCATTTTTTGGGGTCCCAAAACTGTTATCAGCATGTAAAGTTCACACGCCAACAACAGTTTTGGTACCCCAAACCTCTTCTGTTTCTCCCCTCATAACAACATACCTCAAGGATAGCTATGTTACAAGGGAATTTATATAAACCTGTTTAAAAACTTAGTAGGAGGGCTATTTGCTTAGTTCTTTATTATTTCGTTTAAATAATTCGTTTTCATCTGAGAAGTTTAATGTCTAAATACTGTAATAATTGACGACCCATTTGGTGTTGTGGTTGAGAGGTCGACTGCGACACCAAGGGTTCCGGGTTCGATCCCCGGGCAGTACAAACATTTGTGTGCATGAACATGTCTGTTTGTAATGGTCTGGGTGTCTTCTATGTATAATATGTATGTATTTACAAAAAAAATGTATGTAAGTATGTTTATCAGTTGTTTAGTACCCATAATACAGGCTTCACGCTTAACTTAGCTAGCTAGATGGCGCTGTATGAATGTCAGTGGATATTTATTTATTTAATCAGGCGTGTTCACCAAAAGTCGTTTGTGTAAAACTTGTTTTGTATCATAAACGAGTTAATTTAAACAAGTTGTAGTATGCTATCACTAATAATGGGACTATTTGCATAATTCATCGGAATTATCTTTGGGTCCTAGAATGTGATAACTATATTTATATTAATTTATAAAAGATTAGGTACACTTAAAAGTTGATATATTGATGCTGACTGACTATACTATCCTCATGTACATTATTTTTATATCATACATCATTTTATTTTTACTTTTGCTCACTCTTATTTATAATAATAGTTGTAGTAATGGTTGGAAAGAAGACAAAGGAAATCGTATTATTTGCAAGACGTAAGGATATTTGGAGAAGTAGGAGAGCTTTTATAGTCTACACATTTTAAAAAGTATCTTGCTATTTAAGACTTTTAGAACAAGATCGGTTATTCTTTTTAGCCGTAACATATTTCACTAAAGAGCTTTGTTTACTACTATCGTACATTCATACTTTTATCATGCACTCGTAGTGATAAGGTTGATATGTTTTTCGTTTTTACTCCACTGAGGATATTTGCGAGCACTCCCTCGAATGGTAATCGTTGACAGTGCACGCAAGAGCTCGGCTCTTACCTACCCAGCCACATCACCTGTCCTTCTACTGTTTAATTAAATATTAATACCACTTAGTTGTATTAAAACAAATTAACTGTATTGTGCAAAAATATAACAGATAGTATGTTATTGTTTTTGTAGTTAGTTAGGGGGAAAATTTTGAGGAAAATAATATTCTCTTCAACATATCGCCGTCCGCTGCTGGACATAGGTTTCCCGCATTTTGCGCCAGATATCTCGATCCTCCGCTTTCCTCGTCGACTTTTCCATAGATTTTGGCAAGTTTCAGCCGTTCGGGTCGGAGGGGTCCTACGATGCGGTTTGCAAGACGCGGAAAATTGTTGTGAATATAAATAGGATTAATAAATCCTATTTATTATAGATAATAACCTATACAGTTGTAATGTCCACTTTTGGATGAAGACCTCTCCGCCAATGCCTCTAATGCATGTCATTATTACAGGCCCGATAAAAGCTGTGGCAACCTAATATGCGTTGACGGGTCGCGCGCCAATCGGTATTTGCGTTGTATTAAAATCTTTCCTTTTTTTTACAAAGCATAGTAGTCATTTTAATATATTTAATAAGCAGGTAATTAACCGCGTCTGTGACGGCATTGCCAGGAGACGTGACAATAGGTTTTGTATTGTTGATTTGTCATAGTTGAGCCAATATACATCGCATCATTGTTTGGGCCTAATTTATTAAATAAGCTTTTTCAGTGTAAATTATAAATTTAAATAATACTCTTGCAAGATATTTCGCGAATCTACGTAGGCTAAATACTCTCAGTTATGTTATTACAACTGAGTACAAGAACAATAAGCACAGTTTTAATGAGTTTGCCTGTATTGAATTAGCCAAAGAGATTGAGGCGAGCAACTCGCATCGCCTTATCAGGCGCCTGATTCACAAGGTCGCACGTTATAACACAGTTCAACTTGGTTCAAACGTTTGGTTAGCCGGACGGTAGCGTGCCGCGCTGACCTCATCGACACCTCCAAATGTTTTGACGGTTTCACAGATAAAAAAAAATGGTATTCAACTAGGTCCGTAAATCGATTTTTTGATAACATTATCTTTATGATTCTCGATCGTTTCGAATGGGTAAATCTATGTACGGACCAGTTAGGCATAGCTTTTATTAGTGAGCTTTAATGACCAACCCACGACAGCTTACGGCAAGATTAACATATTAAAAAGTTGATATTTAAATATTGGAATCTCAATCTGCCTAAATAGAATATGATTACTTGAATCATAATCATATAATACCAAAAATTTAACAAGCACATCTTTTAGTGACTTTACTGAATTGAATACATACCCAAAATAAAAATTAAATTAAAAATTTAAATATATACTTTAAATTGTTAGTTTAAAGTATTTAAATTGGAATAATAAGGAGCGGTCCCCCAACGCGACGTTTTTTTTTAGAATTATTAATAGATTCTTAGGTACTTTAACATTAAGTTTCTTTTATTATTTTTTACTTTTTAAAGGGAAATTACTTAAGTTCTTGTGTCGGGGGTTTTTTAAATTTTTAATTTAATTTTTATTTCATACTTTTATATGTAGGTTAAGTATATTTGCAGTCATTCGGTTACTCTCCCCACTTTCACTCCTCACAACTTTTAAACGGCTCAACCGATTTTCATCAAACATGTCTAAGAACACTCGCACATAAGTCACCTTTAATACAAAAAAAAACTAAATTGAAATCACTGCATGCGTTCGGGAGTTATGACAGCAGACACGTCAAACTTATAACCCCTCGTTTTGCGTCGGGGGTTAATAACATTACCCATACAATTACTTACATTACAATTATTTCATACCATTATTCCTACAATTAATTTTATTCCCAGAGCTCTGATCATACGAGTATAAGGCTTCACGGAGTTTTTAACTAAAGGTTAGTTAGGTTAGGTAGGTAGGTACGGTGAGAACTGTTTATTTTATTTTCTGAGATTATTTTAAATAGAACGTTAATAATGACGATATACTGTTAAATGCAAATTTTAGCAATGTCTCTAAATGTATTTTTTATGGTTAGGTATTATAAATGCGCAAATAATGTATATTGCGTTAAATTTTAGTATGTTATCAACTAAGTGTAGGTGAGTCACAAGTATATACCTTACAACGTTAATATTATTCCATTGTGTGTGTTTTTAAATTTTATCATGCAAATATCTTCTTTGAAGATGCAATAAAAGGCCAAGCTCGTGCAATGATTGTTCAAAGCTATCAAAATAAGCGGACCAAACTACGCTTGGTATGCACCCGGAATTACACGCGTATCAATTTTAGCTTTAATATTTTTAACTCGACAAGAAATCGTGCCAGTTTATATGCGGGTAGCCATATCCGAGTTTTAATTGTGGAGCTGCCTACTCTGCTAATCGTGAAACAGTAAACCGGGAAATGTTTCTCAGATTTACAATAAATGAATAAAACTAGAACGTCTATTTGTTATATAAAAACGGCCGATTCATGCGTGTAGTAAGATGTATCGACGGTACATGTTTACATCTATACAAATAATAAGATTAGTGTGTTTGTTTTGATTATTAATGTAACCGCTCAAAACTACATGCATATGTTGTGATTGCATGCACTTGTATACATCTGTACAAATAATACGATTAGTGTGCTATCTGTTTAGAATATTCAAATAGTCACTTATTACTACGCGCATGTGAATAGTGCATATGTACATCTATACAATAAATAAGATAGGAGTGTTTGTTTGTTATATTAATAATTTACCTATACTTATATACATTTACCAAAATATTATTTTTCAGCGTTTTTGCATTTCTTTATGGGTTAGCTAAGAAGTTGCGGTCACATCTTCTATAATATATTTCTTGAAGGAAATCTTTTCGCAGCATGATGCACCTAGATGTAGTCACTATTCAGTATTGTTATGTATGTATGTATTTTATAACCACACTAACTTGATGAGTAATCCAGTATATTACTTATTGACTAAAGTACATGTGTTAGAGGAGTGTTGATAGTATCCGTTTACAGGTAGACATTGATTCATAAACTTGTCTGTCGTAAACTGTGTAATATATTTACATGACGATATTGCGTTAATAATTGCTCTCTAAGCCTGTAATATTCGTTTGGTTTATTTATATTATGTAACTACTCAAGCTGAAATTAATTTCAATACGTAACTATTTTTGTTATAAGCCAGTTTAAACGCATGTTTTAACACTTACAATTAAATAATTAAAGTTGTAAATGGTTTAGTAATTCATCATCATCATCAGCTCATTAACGTCCGCCGCCCTCTGCTCCAGCCGGCGGAGGCACGAGCCTACCCGTATAGGGTGATTAGGCCTTAGTCGTCCACGCGGGCCCAGTGCGGATTGGACGACTTCACACTCAACCTTCGAATCTCTTCGCAGGCGTGCATGAAGGTTTCCTCACGATGTTTTCCTTCACCGTAAGAGCGTCGGATAACGTACATATATTTTTCGAAAATTTGAAAATACATTGGTACGTGTCGGGTTTTGAACCTCAGCCCTCCCGGTAGGAAGGCGACAGTCCACACCACTGAGCCACCGACGCTCTAATAATTTAGTAATTAAGTAGCAAAAATCAAAATGATGAACCATGTGTTCAACACAGGCTTCAAATACATTTTCTGCAATTTTTTTTATCCTAACGCCTACAAATAGTTTGAAAGTTAATAAATACCTTAGCATCTTGCGTTGAAAGTAAAGATACGGGTAAAACTAAAAACATTATGCCTATTTGGGAATACAAAAGAGTATTTAATTTATTTATTTCCTAGTTATTAATGAGCATTTTCTTTTAGCACATTAGGCTGAATCAACATAGTTCCGGCCTTGAAAAAGTCGACTTTTATGTATATAACTTTTAATTTAATTATTGTAGACACTTTCAGTGTTAGCAGTTTAATTATATAAAGTGTATACCGTTATCACTGCACATTTGCATGATGGATTCCATGTTGTGTTGGTATACGTGAACGATTGGTTGTGGATTCAACTGATGCTATCTTTTACTTTATAGGTTTCAGTGTTTTTTATCCGGGGAAGAAGGAGGTGTAAAATATTATAAAATGTAATTAAATATGTTTGTTAGAAGAAGGTTGAAGTTTGTTACTTTATAAAAGCAAATCTGTTTAAAAAAATGCTCATCAATGCCATTGGATCGTCTGCTTAAGAATTATAATTAATAAATAAATGAAGTGCGACTATATTTTTAGAAACTTATAAAAGGAGATGTGAAAAAGGGCTTAAAGGTCTGAAACATCGGTAGTATGAGCATCTTATGAAGACAGAACATAAATATCGCTTAAAACAATGTTCTGTATGATCAAGGTTGGATAGCATAACGTTTTCTCACAATGACTGGCATTGGAATAAGCATAGTGTGAATTGCCTAATCAAATAAATACACATTCGAATTCCTTTGTACTGTTTCATACTCGTACACTATGGTAGTTTTACGCGTAATATTTTATGAATGAAGCCGTGTTCTGTGATAAAATTTGTACCTATGGGTATACGTAAATCGCTTCATGTACTTCATTTTTGAATGCTAACAAAACTTACATTTAAAGTTAAGTGCTTATGCTCCTATTTTAAGTAATGTAAAGTAGTTTCCTTCCTTCTTTCTGTGTGTAGTTAAAGCAAAAATTGAAACGTTGCGATCTAAATCTCTTTGAATACGTTCTCAGCATAAATATGTCTCCAAACCTTATGCCATTCAATTGTCAAACGCTACTTAGATTGTGGTAGCAAAAAAGTTCACGATTTAAGTGATATAATAGAATTTCTGAAATAAAACCAAAAAAAGTTATATTTAAGTAACAAAAAAATCTTCATGGCATTTATATATAGGTATTAGGTACCTAATCTCCATGTTCCGAAATAACAGCCAGTCGTTATGGCATGTTGTAAGGAGAAATGGGGCGATGTATAAAACGAACTGGAACAAAGTCTAAATGTTACTGTGACATTTGGGTTACCCACACCGGTATTGTACAATCTATTTCTACTTACAAAAGGTACAAAAATGTATGAATTTTTATCAACGTTATTACATAAACAATTTTTATATTGCTTTGTGTTAACTACGTGATTGTTCTGAAAGGGCTGATTAATTGTAATTTTAGACAGAGCTACAACGTAGTGATTTTGAGATCCTTTTTTATACAAAAACTTGAAAGGTTTTGGTAATAACCAGTTGGTATACTCGTAATAGTAATAATGTCTTGAACAAAGATTTTTTTTTGTTGCTCTACTTATTTTAATTATAGTTTTCGTTATCCATAAATAGGGTTGCCGAAACTTACTTCATTTTATGTTTAATTCTGGCTTGAATCGCGTGTTAATTCTAAAACTAGTAATTTTCACATTGATTATTTGGCGATAAAGATTCTAGTATAAGAATTTATGAACATGCCTTCGTTTGACGAGGTCAAAGCGTAGTAAAGTTAAAAAGGGGCAAGGTAGAGGGTAAAAGCCGGCGTTATATCGTCCTATCGCCCGCCGCTACGTTCTCTCTGTGATTTATCGTGTCTTTGACTTTTCTTTCATTCCCAAAGGTTTGTGCGCAGTTTGCCTTTGTTTTTAAAGCTTTATCTATTAAAAGCTGATTGTTTTGATGGCACAGTCGCTACAAAACTGAATACATACGTTGGAAGTATGTATATCTTGATGCACTGAGTTTGTTGTTTGATGCTTGGAATACCTTTACAAGAAAACCCAGCATTTAGCAAATTCAACAGTCAGTAAAGGTGTAAATGAAGTAACAGTTTCAACTGCATCTCACGCTCTACATTTTAGACTTATTAGTGAAGTAGTGTACACGGAAACGGTGACTCACATGAGAAAAGAGCCAATGCTTTATATTTGAAATATTGTTGTTACCTTACAGAGGTCGCGTATAAATCGTGTGTTAAAAACTATTTCATCTATAACCCTGGACATCAGGTTCGCAAATTGATAAGCATCTCTCGAGTTTGACGAATATGGTTCCATTTCCCGTGTAACCGCTGCTAATGGCTATTGCAATACCAGTGTATTGCCTCCCAGAGTGGTAAGGGATTTGGTGAAGTGTTTGCAGATGTTAATTTTTTCTTTTTGTTACAGGTATAGCTCTGCGACCATTCGGCCTCTCCTTAATATATCTGCTTCTGTACCTATTTGCACCGTTACCCCAAGTTCCAGACTCACAAACGTTCAGTGGTAAGCTATGTTACTAATTTTAATAATAACATTAAAATGAGAGAGTTTATTTTCTACGCACTCCAGAAATATCTCGTTTCTATCACATACAAGCGTCGTCGGGTCTATTGAGGTCGTTCAACGTACCCGGCGATTTATCACCATTGTGTATTTTGTTTATATTTCAAAGGGAGAATGTAGGTTAATTTGTATACCTAGCAACTTTGTTAGATATTGCTTAATTGCACGAATGACATCGGACATATTTGTTTTAAGAAAATTTGCTGCCACTTTATCTGGCGTCATCGTAGACGTTAAAAAATGCTATTTTAGGGTCTAAAAAAATGTATGGAAGCCAGTCACGATTCAGGTTTTGACTAAACGATGACGTAATGTTACGATATTCACACGAAGTCTCGCTCAGTTTTATTGCTGCCGAGTTCGTCGACGCCATTCACATAAATTACGTCTTGTGCCTGGGCTCTTGCGTACCTACGTTTAATAAGAGTCTTTTGTATAGCGAACGAGTCAATCGCCAACGTATGGAGGGGCATTTAGGTTCACTGTTTCATATACAAAATTGAGTTATAATTTGTACTTACATGAGGGCACCCGTGGAATGATTTTTATGCATTAAACACTAGAAGGTTCGAAAATAATAGATAGGACTATCTGTGTTCGTATTGTTCGAGCGAACATATCGAAAATAAAATAAAATTGGCCTTTTATTAATATTGTTCTCCTCAATAAAATATATTTATTGCCATGTAAGGGGTCACAGTGCCTGTCGAACTTTGGGCACAAAGTTGCCTACACATGATGCATTCTGCCTAATAGCGAACGACGGTTTGGCCATCCAATGGCTGTAGTGTTAACTTTACATCCATTCCTACAACTATTTCCTACATGCCGTGTAGGGAAGCCGTAGCCTAGAAGACGTTATGGGTGTTGTAATAAATTAATTAACAATACGTTACGTACTCTTTAATGAGTAAGGTCTGGGAGACGCCCGACAAACGTCTTTGTTGACAACTTATGTATGTACCTACTGATGCATTGATTTCCCTATGTGAAAGAGTCACATAACTACGTGCTATCGATTTATATCTATACTAATATATAAAGCTGAAGAGTTTGTTTGTTTGTTTAACGCGCTAATCTCAGGAACTACTGGTTCGATTAGAAAAAATATTTCAGTGTTAAATAGCTTATTTATCGAGGAAGGCTATAGGCTATATATTATCACGCTACGAGCAATAGAAGCGGGGCAGCAATGAAGAATATTTCAAAATCGGGGTAATTTTTCATACTTGGAGTTTCCGCTGCGTACGCTGAGTGAACGGTTAAAGTTTCACAAAAGTCATGTATGAGAGTATTGTTCTCTTTTTAAAGGTCTACAAAAAAGTCCGCGACAGCATATGTCTTGCTAAAAAATATTTTCTAAATTAATGCATTATTTGCTAAGGTATTTTCATAAATATGAAATTAATATTTTATTTTAAACACAAGTATTTCATTAAAAAAAAATGCCCTTTACATCATTCAACTAAAATGAATATCTTATGAGATATCGCAGTTTTAACTCACCTGTATAAACGAGCGTGTTAAAGACAGCGTTACGCCAAAGTAACTATTCCACGCGGACGCAGTCGTTCGCAAAAGCTAGTGTAAAAATAAAATGATAGATTTTAATTTGGTCTCGATTTTAGCTCTCGAGTGTTGAATGCATTGTTGAATGTTTACAGGTGGATGCCACAAGTACCTATTGCTGACTATAATAATATCGTGTTTCCTGCTGTTCGCGCATGCAGTATGGCACAGCGTTTTGGCAGGGTTCGCGCCCTATGGCTCTCTCTTACAGGATTACCCTATTATTCAGAAGATTGGGCACAATTTAGGCTTGGTCAGCTATGCCGGTATCGACCCGGCTATGGCTGTTCAATATCTTGCACCTGAGGTATATATTAACTAATTCTTTATATTATTATTAAGTTAGTTTTATCAAAGAAAGGTAGTAACCAAAACATCATTTACTGAATACAGCAAATTCATGGCTCACTTGATAATTTGTGCATGAATTGAGAAAATTTATAATTATATGGTGGGTTTGGTAACTACTACCGTGACCAGGGCAACAGTGAGTTGCCGTTCTGAATTACCCAAAGTCAGTCTGTGTCCAGTAGCAGAAGATTTAGCTGGATTGAATTGATTGTCCATTTATTTGCGGCAAACCTATACAAATTTGGATTTTTTGTTTGTGATGAAACAGACAGACTGTTTGTTTGCTTCTGCAAATTTCAAAACGCTTGAAGCTATTTTGCGGGGACTTTCAGTGGCAGAAAGCTGATTTAAAAATAATATCTTAAGCTACTTTTGTTTTTACGCGGACGAAGTTACGGACACAGCTAGTAGTAATAACAATTCTTTTAATTTTCAGCTCGTGATGACCGGAGTATCAATTTTAGTATATGTACTGCTGAAAAAGTTACTAACGGGATTGGAGGCTGACAGTCACAAAAAAGACAAGAAACATCAGCGGTATCCGATGCTCACTAGCGCTGGTATGGTCATTCGTAATACTTCGAACATTTGAAAACATTGTTTTCTATATATTTTTTAACTGTTTTATGCCTTTTTCAGGAAAGTACATATGTTTATTCCTGATAATGTTCTCGGGAATAATGCGACCGAGTGTTACTTCCGGTATATACTTCATAGTGTTCATGGGTGCTGCGACGGCATGGTCCCTAGGCCGACCCCTAGAGAAAGGTTTCGCAGTCATCAGCCGATGCCTGATGGCAATAATGGCAGTACACATAATGGTCCTCCTTGTCTATCAATGTTCATGGCTTATTGAGATCTACCCGCCAGATATGAGCTTTGCAAGGTAAGTCCTCCGAGATATTAATGTGTACAGTGGCGTGCACAAAATTTTTGAGTAAGTTATGCAAAGTGAGTAATACTAATCGCAAGAACAATAAATAATTTATATTTCTGTCAAATTGAGTGCTGTTGTTTACAGCAGATCGCCTGAGGTTTCAAATCTGTATAGGAAAATGGACGCATAAGTAGGAATCGTTTAATATGTTGGCAATTTTCCGAGTTGTACGGACGCACAGGGTATGTACTGCTTATTTGCATATATGGAGTGCACGCCACTGGATATGTATGTCAAAATTAACGAGTTCGTGAGCTTGTTAGAAGGCTATGCAGTCGCAGCAAAGATTTAAAGAAAAATACATTCTTAGGTAGTACGCATTAAAAATTCTCTGTAAGATCTAATCACAAGAAAGGTTGTAAGCAAGAGTTTGAAAGCTGCTAGCAATGATAAATTTAAGAATAACATTGTTTTGCAAATTCATTAAATACATTTATAAAATTAGGCGTCAATAATTTTGGTATCATTATGTCTCATCTTAGTAATGTGCTCCTTTTGTCCCGCCCTCCTGTCCCACCTTTCTGCGCTTGCTGTTGCGCTTCCGATTGGCTGAAAGCATGATCAATAAATTGTTTCATTTTTTTTTTTTCAGATACTTTGGCCTAACACAGCTTGTTTCGATAAATGAAACAAACCCAACGAGCTTTTCATACGAAGTGACGGACAGTCACATGTGGGCTACGCTCGCGAGCCCTTTAGTCATCCTTTTAACTTACTACGTCCTAGCTATTGAGGCGAGGGAACTATTCAAACCAAAGGTACGCGTTTGCACACTTTTGTCAACATTTGCATTGTGGTTAAATTGGTCGAACGTTTTTTTATTACTAATCGAGTAATTGGCATCTGCGCTTATTCGAATTATTTTTGATTGGGTATTCTCTATCTGACTAGTGCCATAGACGCCTTAAAAACAACGCTGAAACAATGCTTCGATTTTAATAAAAATATTTTGTCAGTAGTTAGATTTGGAAATACTAAGCTAATTTTCAGTATGCCCGAGAAATCTAATAAAACTGATGTCATGACTAATATTAGGTGAGTCAATAATGTTGGAAAGTGTACACATATAACATTTCACCTAATTTATTAGTGAGGTTGCCATTCGATAGTCACTTTCCATAGCGATAGACTCATCGCAGGTTGAGGCACAAACAATTTATATAGAATCGATGTACCTTTAAATAGGCATACTATCGAAAGCAATTACCACTTCTTAACCCTTTTAACGCTTTAGTTTTATATAACCAAAATGCAGAATAGATTATGTACAATCAACACGCTTAGCAGGCGAGTTGGAGGTAGTAGTACGCATAAAAGTTAAATGGGAGATCGGTACTTAGTGATCTCTGATTAAAGTTTTGACCCTCATCCGCCCATTACGGCACCCGCGTATACGGTGGTGACAACGCCAACCCTTCCCATATTCTAAATTAGTAATCACTAAGAATATAAAAGTTCTTATCCAAAACCCATAAAAACATTTTAAAAAGTATTTCTATTAAATAATGGTGGATTTATTAATTAAAAATTTCGGTATTCAATTATACATTTGATAGGTTATTGGTATTTTCCTATTCTATTGCTATCGGGGACAGGCGAAAAAAAAGAGCGCCCTAACCGGTGTAGAGGCGGGTAAGCTGAACGGCTCCCTGGTGCGCGGTGTGTCGTTCCACCGAGGCAGTCGGCACACCACACGGGACAAGTGGATGAGCGCCACTAAGAAAGTCCGAGTAAGGCTGTAGCCAAGACCATTAAGTTTGACAGCACCTTTATTGATGTAGCACTGTTTTGGTTGGCATTTTCTAAGACACGTATTTGGATTGTTTGATGTAGGTTTCTTTTGAGTTATATTACAATTTACATAGTCTTTTTTATATACACCGAGAAATTTGTTCTTTAGTAAGATTTACAGTTACCTTTTTAGAGCATTGTGCATAGTTGTAGCTTCGAAAGTATTTAGACATTTTAAACATCTGTTACCTTATATTATTACTTGTATTTGTAACTATGTTGTTCCAAGCAAAAGTGTTCAATCAAATTGTAGATAATAATTTGAAATGCATGTAGTGTTAGTACATTACTAAATCACGCACAATCAAAATAAATACCACAAATTTCACAAGCATGGCACGCATAGGCTAACAACTAATCGTATATTTTTTTACAGATGGTTTTGGTTTATTTATCTCTATATGAGATCGAAATTTTTACATTTTGTTTTTGCAACTCGCTTTCGTTCTTTTATAGGTTGCATATTCATACATAAATTCCAAAGCACTTCGTGGGAACGCCAGTGAGACTACCCCTGTAGGTATTTAATTTTCAATTACAATATTGGGTATGGGGAGTGTTGTCAGCTAATGTGACGTTATCATTCGTATCAATCTGCTGTGATCCTTATGTATACGAATGTGATGTTAAGTCGGGTTTTTAGAATACACAAGGCGATTCCGTTAACGCTATCGCAAACGTAAAGCTTTTAAAAAGATTACATGTGAATCGTGATAAATAACAACTTGCTTGTTTTTAGGGGCGTCCTACTCACGCATACTAATAGTGAAGTTACATTTGCTAATTGGTTCATCAGCAGATTGGTATGAACAACGCTAAAACATATTGTTTGACTTCTGTTTATTTTATACTGAAAACTAATACTTTTAATGATATTCTAGGAGGATGTCATGCTTGGGACGCTTTGTCTGTTCACGCATCGAAATGTTTCATACAATCAGTGTTCCTCATTATGTATGTTTGCGTTTATGTGTGACTATGTTTGTTGTGCATTTAGATGTTAATACATACTGCATTGTCTGCATACTAATATATTAAAATAACGGATCATTGCCTTACATACAATTATATTTATAAATTAGGTACAATTATTTAAAAAAAAAGAAAGGAAAATCAAAGCAATGCTTTTGGTTTGGATTAAATTATTAAATACATTTCGCATGTTATAGTTTTAATGTTAATATTAAATAGTATGCCCCTGTTTGGCCGATAATAAATTTTATATAATACATCTAAGTAGAAATAGAAAACAATAGTAAAATTAAAGTAAAACTAGATTTAGTTAATAAGTAATGATATTATGATAACATTTGTTCTAACATTTGATTTACTTATCTAGCTAATAAGAAACATAAGTCCCAGCAAGCGATGGTCTAGCGTGCGATCCGCGTCAATGTCGAGACAGCTCCATCAGGACTCTACCGGCTCCGTCGTTGTTGCAGATGAAGGTAAATGTTTAGCAAAAGTTTACTAAAAAAGAATATTGTAGCTGAGGCTTACAAAAATATGGCTTGTTAAAGGTTATCATAGTTCTTAAGATGAATATAAAATACTGAATTGCATTATTATTCATCATAAGCACAGAAAAATGTTTTATAATATAAACTATTAAAGTCTCGGATATTTTGTTTCAGAGTCTGTTATGGAGCCGGAAGAGAATACCTTGATGGATGATATACTGGCCGCTGTCATCGACTTTTTCCAAGTTCTAGTCAGGTAAACATTTATAATAATATAATGGGAAGTAAAACTTTTCATAGGGAATATTAATTTAACAACCCATAACAGTCCACTGCTGGGCTTATGGATTGCTCCACAAAATGGCAGGGTTTTTAAGGTTCCTAGCACAGAAGTGCTGGAAACATAGTCGTCTAATAAAATTTTTTTTTGCATGCACACGGATTCTAGACACCGAAGCTCATTTTCAGACTAAATAATTTTTGAAGTAATATTATTGTTAAATAATTTACATACTAGCACAGCTAATATAATATATACTATACTAGGCAAACTGGTTCCTAATTTATTTATTTAGTAAGGCTTATAGATGTTAACATTTTAACCACAGATAAAATATTTAAACACACCTTTTTCTATAACAACTTGTGCTATATAGTTGAAAATAATTTTCAGATCGTCGTACATAGCGACGACAATAACAATGATGGCGTGGAGCATAATGTTCCACTCGTGGTTGACTTTCGTGTTCCTGATGTGGGCGAACGTGGTGTGGCTGTGCCAGGACCAGCGCTCGTTCATGCTCAAGACTAGTCCGGTGCTCGTGTGCTACGCAATGTTGCTGCTCGTCGCGCAGTACGTCTACGGAATGGACCTGCTTGAATCGGAACTACCCTCCAATATAACGGTCCGTGTTCTATCAATGATATTCTGTAATAATATAAGGGTAAATACGCCACCCGTGCCTCAAAAACGAACCGCCAAGAGAATACAGTTGTAGGCTCTTTGCTTAGGTAAATGTACGCTTATTCGAAATATGTGTATGTGGGCCCGTACTGCATTCGGAACACTTTTTTCAGTTGTTTTGTGTACATATCACGAATCTATACTTTTAACATCATTGTGTTTTATCTTATTTTTTATAAGTTTAAATTAAATTACGAATTTACCGCCATCTACTGAGTTTATTGCTGGATTCTTCTCATTCAACAATAGTCTGATCCAGTGGTAGAATCAAATTTGACATTCATAAGTGTTATCTATGGACCTGAATTTAATAAATATGTTTTTTATTTTATTATCTTACCTTATGTTAAGCGATAATTCGGCCCAAGATGGGTCAGCCTTATCCAGGAACAGCCTGAACAAGCTGCTCTTGCCTTGAAAATACCCAGATCATGATGATCGGAGAACATTCTAGCAGGCAAATAATTCTTTTCCCATATGCATTATTATTGTTGAACCAAAAAGCTTGTTCCGTTTTAATGGTATACGAGATAGGAATATTAATTTGAATAACAATATTGTACATCATCCACAGGAGATAAACCTGCGCCAGATCGGCCTGGGTCGGTCCGAGGGCGAGGCGTGCGTGCCGCTTCTGATCAAGGCGTTGTTCACGTGCATGTTTTGGGTGACGTTACGGCAGCGAGTGCATGAGCTTCGACAGCGTCGACACTCGGCTGTTATTGCGGATATGGCCGCGCCGCTACATCTTACCGTTTCTGCAGCGGCTAGTGGTCAGTTGCTTTACTGTATTAAAGAGCGTATTGTGATTTAAAGGCTGGCAACACATCTATATGCCCCCTAGTATTGCATACATAATAATATGTACACGGGCGTCTCGTGTGACCGGCGCAGGGAGGTGTTGACGAAGAATAATTACTTAATTGCTCTGTCATCGTCTGGCGTATCACTTACTATCAAGTTAACGTATTGGCCGCCCCGACCACATTTTTTTGTTTGCCAAAAAACCTGTATCACAAGTTCTATGAAACATGGTTTTACTAAGGGCAGTATCTTGATATATTTTTAAGGGCATATTTCCACATATATCTGGGAGGACACACAAGATTACCGGTTGCTTGAGCTAGATGTAGGGGCAGTCTTAGTTCACCTTAGTTGACATGAATGTTGAAGACGTGATCATAAGATTTGATAACATCTTAATATATTTTATTTAACATATCTCCAGGCCTGGCGAACGGTAAATATATTTAATGAATAGTTAACTCTGTACTATAATCGCACCAGTTTTCTTTGATGAACATTATATTTTATTTACACAATTTTTTATAAAGGATTACACACTATTTTCCTGACAGACGATTTTAATGGTATTAAAGCACTTAAGCCTTCTCAAAATCTCAAACCTACACCTACAGGTTACACTTCTTACTCTCTACGAGCAGTTGTATCTTCTCTTCTTCATTTACTAACTACTGTTTAAAGTGTCCTTTATTTTAAGAACCACATTAATCGTATTCTTACAACATCACATTTTATTATATTTACGACCGGTTAGCAATGGTTTTATCAGCGGAAATCCGATAAGAAACTACAGGTCAGTCATATTACTCTCATTCATATTGAAAGTAATCCCATAACTCACATAAATATACTGAAATTAATATCAAATTGACGATCATGGTGTGTTTAGTGGTGGAGGCTCAGCGTGAGGAAGAAAGTCGTTCTCGACTGCTGCGAGCGCTGGGTGAATGGCTGCGGGCGGCGTGCGCTCGGTACTGGATCTACGTGGTCGTCATCATGCTGTTCGTCATCGGCGTCACCGGGGACCGAATGACAATCTTCCGGATCATCTACATGTTCCTCTTCCTTGTCTTTATACTCATGTTCCAGGTTTGTATTTAAGTTTTTTTTATTTGAAGGGATTTTTTGTGTACAAATGATCATGATCATCTGAGCAGCCCCTCTTTTTTTAATATGATCCATTACCATTTACTTATCAAAATCGTGATCGCGATCCCCGCTTAAATCCGATCGGGGATTTAAATGGTTTTACTATTCGGGCCTATTTATGCACTTGTAAAATTACAATACGAGTACGTCGCGGGCTTGTTTAATTATACTACTGAAAACTGACATCTCTGAAAAGAAAACATTTCTTTCTTTTCAGATAAGTTGGCGATGGTGGCGACGCTTAATGTATACATTTTGGATAACGGTGATCATATACTCAATGATCAATTTGATATTAATTTACATATACCAGTTTGATAACTTCTCGAAAACGATTGAGAAGTATTTGCTGATAAACGAACGACTGTAAGTATGATTTAAATGATTTGGGATATGAAATTGAAGTTAGTATATTTTAATTTTAACATTTATATTTTGTTTCTAGGCAACATGATTTGGGTCTAGAACCCTACCATCCGGCGGATTTATTCGTGAAGCTTCTTACGCCGACGCTATTTTTAATTATAACAATAATGCAGGTGCATTACTTCCATAAAGATTTTATGGCTCTGTCAGATCCTAAAACTAGGTAACCTTTGAAATTGTATGGTATCTTTAAATCGACGTAATAATGTAGGATATTTAATATACAGGATATTTAACATATCTTCTTCCAGGACAAATAGTATCGCTAAAGAATCGAGTAGGCCAAGTCAAGCAGGTGCTTCAACGATAAAAGACGACGTAAGTTACAACTCTTATACTTCTCGATGTTGAATGGGATAAAGTGTGTGAAACTTTATTATATAATAATATTTAAATATGGTAAACGGTTTAAAATACTAAGAATATATTATTTTTTTCAGATACCCCAACTTCCTCTTGAAGAAGAACGAGCGACTTCTCCTGAAGGAGAAGATAAAAGTATGACTGAAGCGGATCATTCCATCGAAATGTCTTCCGTTAATACTACTGCTAGACAAAGGTATTTGATATACTTTATGTATCAAACCTGTGTTTTGTAAAAAGCCATTTTGCTAAGTTTTATGATACGTGATGTGTTAAATTACTACATTATAACTCAAGAAATTTGACCTTATTTTAAAGAGATTTAGATCAAAAATATGAACCGATTAATATAAAACCTTAACCTGACAAAAGGTATCTTGGTAAAACTCTTCAATTAATTCTCATAACTCTGAAAGTTCCCTTTCCTCGTAATATTATATTGAAACTTTCTTACCGAATGAAAGAAATAAGTTTAAATATATATGATAAAATAAAGATAATTACAGCGTCGGTGGCTCAGTGGTGTGAACTGTCGCCTTCCTACCGGGAAGGCTGAGGTTCAAATTCCGACACGTACCAATGTATTTACGATTTTTCGAAAATATATGAACGTTATTCGACGTTCTTACGGTGAAGGAAAACATCGTGAGGAAACCTTCATGCACGCCTGCGAAGAGATTCGAAGGTTGTGTGTGAAGTCGTCCAATCCGCACTGGGCCCGCGTGGACGACTAAGGCCTAATCACCCTATACGGGTAGGCTCGTGCCCCTCGGTGGGGACGTCTAATGAGCTGATGATGATGATGATGAAAGATAATTACAATTTGTCAGGAAGTGGTCCAGGTCGCGATCAATAGCGGGGGCGGGAGCGGGAGCGGAGGCGGGAACAAGTGCAGGCGCGGAAAGCGGGTTTATCCCGTGGGCGCGGCGACACGCTGGTTCCTTCAGGCGACGTCTGGCCTACATCACTGACAAGACCTTTGTCTACCTCGACATACATCTCGTTAAGATTATATTCTTAGCGCTTATGCTTCTTTGTGTTGTCAATGTGAGTATAGATACTCTAATTACAATAGTTGATGTGAATCCAGATACAATAGACTATCTCTTGTGTCTCTTTAAGGCGTCATTGGCTGTCAAAGGGTTAATGTAATTTGTAATAAATTAATTATTTTTGTTCCTATTTCTCTTTTTATTACTTATCAAAATTGGTTCATTCTAATCTGTTAAAAAAAGAATTTATATATTATTGAGAATTAATGATACTGCTGGTATCCAGTTATTTCACTATCTGTCTTCAATTCATTTTAGTCTTCAAACCATTTTCTCACAAACATAGTACATATGGTCAAAGACTCGCTACAGCTACACCGACAAGAGTTTTGCTATCTTCTTCGTTCGGATATAGTAGATTAACCGGAAAATGAAGTTCCCACGTAGAAACGAAGTTCGTACAAACTTTTGTAATAAATGAATCGCTCAACTGGCTATGTTGTTTTATTACGTCAGGTATGCGCGATGCACGTGCCCATAATGCTGATGATCTCGCCCGCACTTTGGCTGAGCGCACGACGACAGCGGGCCTGCGTACTTGTCATCTCTATCCTAATAAGCATCTACCTCATGGCCAAGATGGTCTACCAGATCGAGTACATCAAGCATTCCTTCTTTGATACCGAATGCACTGAGGTAAGTAGAAATTATTGTTGTTTTAACGTGAAACATAATAATAATACATTCTTGAAAAAATATAAAATTAGAAGTTATTTTTGTACTGTGTAATCATTTCAAGCCCTTTAAAGGCAGCTTACACTTTTTTAAGACTTAAGTGACGGACGGGACGGTTAGTGCACTCACCTTGTGGTAAGTGATACGCCTGACCATGTCAGGACAGTGTTGAAGAAAATTAATAAGAATAGGACTTTTCAAACACATGTTTATCGGCAGATAGTACGTAGCGTACACACATTTAAAGGGCCGGCAACGCATTTCTGGGACCTGAGGTCTTGCAAATGTTCATGGGCGGCGGTGTCACTTACCATCAGGTAAAACTGTATGCTCGTTCGCCTCCTGTTCAATAAAAAAAATCAGATAAATATGAGTTTGAAAAGGTTTAGTTTAAGAACTAATATTAAAAGTTCCGCACCAAAATAATTTTACAGATTGGCACCAACTCTACCAACAAGACGTATAACAATGCTGAGTGGCTGGGTTTCCACAAGGCGACGCACGAGCGCCCCCTGGTGGTGCTGCTCAAAGGATACATTGGACTCATTGCCGTTTTCACATTTTATTCTCTAGTCACTTATCGGCAAAGAGCAATCAGGTTGGTATTTGTAACTAAATCATTTATTCACTACATTTTTAATATACAGTACGACATAGATGTGATCCAATAATAATAGAAAATTTATTTTGTGGCCATATTCGACTGTTACGGTTACGGAAAGAGTTAAATATCCGTTTTTTTTTCGTTCCCAATATGTTATAAAAAATGAAAATTAACTAGAGTACCTGCAATAATTTTTAAAAGTTAAATTTAATGCATATATACCTAGTGAACTTTATTCTTCAGTAGAATATCATAACGTATCTTTGATTTGGTTTCCACCTTTAAAAACTTATTGAACTTTATATCTATCTTTCAGTTAATTATACATATATCTTTCAAATAATTACAGAGCACTAAATCCCGCGTCTAAAGAAAAGGAAAGATTGATGTTCCCCGAGATAACTCGCAAAGATGCTGACACTGATATAAGTCATTGTTTCAAATATTTGTTGAATTATGGCTTTTATAAGTTTGGTGTTGAGGTGAGTATATACGAAAGCTTTGATATTTTGTCTGATATTTCTGCTACACTTTATTTTGTGTTATATCTCACGCCAAAGGTTTGTCAAACACTAAGGTCAAACGGGTCGACCATGCTCATCTAATAGTAAATTACCGCCTGTCCATGAAAATTGAAGTATCAAAGGGAACCAATGTCCTGCTCAATTAGAAGTTTTGTCTTATAAACCCCTAAGGATTTCATTAGCAGCCCACTTCTCGAAACACGTAATTGTATAATATTATTAACACTCATATCTTCGGTACGATAGCTTCCTAATCGATACCTATCTAGACGACTCAGGCTAACTTTAACGTTTCCAGATATCGCTGATATGCCTGATAGGCGTAATCGGGTCCCGCATGGACGTGTACGCGGTGGTATATTCTGGCTGGCTGCTGGCACTGGTGTCGATGGGTCGGGCGCGTCAGGCGGCCGCGTGGCCGGCGTTTACCGTCTGCGTTACCGTGCTGGTGCCGGCGCAGTACATGCTGGCTGTTGGTTTCCTACCTCGTTTGTGTCTCGACTACCCGTGGAGTGGGGATGACCAGGTACGAATTGCCCTTGTCTATTTCCCGATGATGATGACTATGCGCGGCATATGAATATTGTACGATACACATGAAAAATAGCATTTTTATTTGTTTTGTCTTTCTGTCTGTTTGTTGTTTCCTGGTAATCTCTCTTAGAGCAGTGAGGACAAGGAATGTTGTCGGATGGCTGCGTGGTCAGTATACAAGGCGTGTGTCACGATTCTGTTGCCGGCGCAGTACATGCTGGCTGATGTCATTCTGCCGCGCCTGTGTCTGGACTACAAGTGGCGGTGGGATAACCAGGGCTAAGAACCAAGCGCAAATTGTCGTTAGAATAGAGCCGTCTTCGCTTGCAATTTTTCTGGTAGACTTAGTGAAGAAATGGGGGCCCACAGCTGCATTAATCATGGCGAGCCTCTTGCGCTCGTCGATTCATGAACGGCAAAGACCAGGTATATACTTATCTTGTCCGTGGCGTATTTATGAACAGACACGCGTCATGCCTACCCAGCGAGCAGTGTGAACTAAGTAAGTGTCCACCCTATCCATAGAGTAGTTAAAGTGGAGCTTTAGGTGGAGTAATGACGACTAGTTACGTGACTTGCATACCTGTGGAATGTGGAATATTTATTTTTATTGTTACGATGATGATTTACACTTAACAATGTGTGTTTTGTTGGTTCCTAATTAATTATTATTTTTTATTTAAAATTGTTGTTAACAGCAAACGAAACACATCCGCACATGGCTGTTCCTCCCGTACACGGACGAGCCGCCGCACGCTCTAAAGCTGGTGTTCGACTATTTCCTGTTATTGTTCGCGACTCGCCAGTTGCGCGTGTTCCGCCTTGAGCGTGTACACGGCGACGCGTACGCCGGCGGGTCCAACCGGAGGATATCGGCAAGGACTGGGAGACGCCCAACTTTGTTAATCCGGTGCCTGATATCCTTAGTTATGTTGGGTATGTATAAAAATGTTTGATCGTTAATAAAATGTCTGTAGTTACAATATGGTTAAGCCGGAACTATATCTGAGAAACGGAAAGTGTACTGATTCATGAATTTTCTTTATAACTTCAAATAATTGCATGGATACATCATTTTACATATTAATTATGTGCTAACCAAACTGGGTAAACCCCAAAAAAAAAACCTAAAGAAACTCATTGGTGTAAGAACACTTGCTCGTACTGCTATCTTATCCATTTGAATTGCCATCTGATAGTTGCCAATTACCATCAGATTCACTTTCCAACTTTTTCCATGAATAATAGAATTATCTCCATGTGAAAGCCTGTGACCAGATCAAGCAACGATCATCTGATCTGAATAACTTGGAGTATCACAGAGGCTGTTAGTTACTTGTTGTTGTTAAATTACAACAACAACAAGTAACTAAATTGGTATAAATACCCTAGTTCCATCTATCCATTACAGTCCTCTATGTTATCCGCTTTCTGATATATATTTCCTACAAAATTCTCTATTCCTGTCTATTTCTTACTATATACAACCCATTTAATCCGGCACTACAAATATGTCCTTAACCTAACCTACTTAAATCATTTATAATTATTGCAGCTCATGGCTGGACGTGATCAAGCGGATGGTGTTCCTCGGTATGCTGTGGGTGACACTGGCCATCATGTTCATGACCGGCACGAACCGCGTCAACCTATTCTCTATGGGCTACCTGATTGGCTCATTCATATTCCTTTGGCAAGGAACGGACTTCTATTTGCGGCCGAAGGATGCTATTTTGCAATGGTATGTGAACTTTTTTGTGAATGGCTAAGTTAGTTCGTATATTATTAGAATATCGTGTACTTATTAGTTTGCGAAATTCATTGTGATATTTACTCTTAAAATTGTTGGAGTACATACTGCAATTCAATACTCGTGATCGTGTTGCAACCTGCCGAACAGAAAAAGAGGCTCTGATGACCCGTTAACACCCATTTAACCAACGCGGCAGGCTATATATCGGAAACTACCCCATTCAAAAAATACCCTATACGGGTTCATTACGGGTAGGCTCGTGCCCCTACAGAGGGGCATAAGCCTACCTGTTATGAGCTGATGAGTTGATGATATGGCTGTAGAGTTTTGTTTGTGTGCGCTATTTTGGGTAAACACTGGATTTCTGACCTTATGTACATGTATTTTAGGTGGTCATGGTTGCTCCGATACAACGTATCAGTGGTGGTGAAAGCTCTCCTGCAAATACCGGGCTGCATGTTTAGTTCGGTGATGCAGGAGCACGCGTGTTGGATTGTGCAGCTTCTGGGTATTGGCTGCGTCGATAAGTTTGCGGGCGGTAACATCGCCCGTTTCCTTAAGATGCAGTACATTAAGGTAGGTCTTTTTTAGAAGTTAGGGTACTTATTGTGTGAATAATTATTAATTATGTGCTTATCGTTAAATTTATTAATCGCACTTCTGAAGTTTTGCAATGAAAATCCTGAAATATTGCAATTTTTTTTTTTGGTGTATTTGACTGTATATTATTGTTAAACTTACGTAATAACTTTATAGCCGGCACATCGTTCCGCCGATTTTCATAGTAAAAATTGTTTAACTTTTTTTTAATATAGGCTGTCTATACCATGACTAATTTCCATCATGGAGTACGAACGGAATATTCTTTAGTGATACAGAATGGCGTATTAAGTGATGTTTGTGTAATATTTACATTTCATTCAAGCAATAATGGAAGCCTTATTTATTTTCGTTTCTACAGGAAGCCGCATGTTCAGTACCGCAAGAAGATATTGGTCTTGCCTGGGACGGAGTTTGCTTTGCCTTCCTCATATTGCAGCGAAGGCTCTTCCATAGTTACTACTTTTACAGGGTCATTGATGAGAGCAAAGCAACCACTGTCCTTGCCTCAAGGTAAATTAAAATACTTGTAAGGTTTGACAAAGATAAACTGTGAAATTTTAGAGGAATATTTTAAACCCTTATGTTTGTTTACGACATAAAGCATCACCAGCAATATATTTCCTATTGTGCCTGGGTTCTTAGTAGGCAAAATGCTCAAATATTAACTAGAAGAGTATTTTGTAAGATAAAAACTTATGAATTTATAGGGGTGCGGAACTAATAGAGGAATTACGCCAAAAACAAATGCAATTGCAAGAGGAACAAGAGATGAAAATATTGGAAAAGATCAAAGTTAAAATGGAGAGGATAAAGGCTAATCAGAAAAAGATTCAGGGCGTTATGACTAAGGAGCCTCACCACCATGATGCCGGTAAAACACTTTATATCTATTTTAGTTCAATCAAGAAGATATTTTTATTCTCAATGTAAATTATAGCAGTACAACAGATCGAAATGATTATAATAACCCTAAGTCATATGTTTGACCTTAAAGTGTTTACATCGCTATCTTTTACTTGGTTAAAGAATTCAATTATTGATTGGTTTGTCAGTGCTGTCGTATCATGCATTTTGTTAAATGTGTACTTAGTTAGTTGTGGCCCAGAAAATGCATCAATAATGTGTGCGAATGTGTCACTATGAAAACAATGGTTAATCTAATAACGATACCATAGAGTTTTAGCTATTTAACATTCGGGGATAGAAGGGATCAAAAGAAAATTTTAAGCGTGAAATTTATTGACCACATTTTACCTGGAATATCATGGTTGCCTACAACGTAATGAGTAGTTCAGGTGAACCCGTCATTCTTTATAATGTACGTTCTCTTTGTCGTCTCTTAAGACACCTATTGAATAAAAAGTGTTGTAAACGTTAACTGACGTGCGAGTGTTTGCGGCCGCGCACCAGAGGAATCGGACGAGACGCAGCGGTCGGAGCGCGTGCCGCTGGTGCGGGGGGACTCGACGGCGTCGCGCGGGTTCCACACGCCCGACAGCGCCGCCTCGCCGCGGGGGTTCCACACGCCGCACTCCGACGGAACCCCCGACACCTCCCCACCACCCACGCCCGTGCGATCCCCCCCACCCCAAATACCACCGGCCCCGCCCGCCCCGCCGTCTCCCTCGTCCGCGCTGATGACGGTATCCCTGGACGCATACCTGGAGCCGAGGCGTATCTCGTTCGAGTCGCCGGCGTCGTCAGCGCTGGCGGGTGCCGAAGACTCGTACCCGGTGTTCTCGCCGCCGCCCCGTCGACGTCACACGCTGGCCAGCCCCTCGTTGCTGCAGCGCACATCCATCATCTCGCAGTCCAGCCGCGCCGACCCGCACTCGCATCATACATGTAATTCGATACGAGTATTAGCGGCTCGTTTTACGTGCGAGTTCGTTTTGTTTTGAGAGAGCATAGTCCTTGATTTGTCAAACATGAAAATCTTGTTACTGATTTTGTGTTCAAAAGCGCTGTAAGGTTTACTAATGTCGAAATAAACATACAGCAAAGATTGAGAATGGGACTTACTTATACGATAATAAAAGATAAAATGTGTAAAGTATCTGAAGTTCCGTTTTAACATGCGAACTCACATGTACACGAGTCTAGCACGAAACGTACATACACAGAGTTATGCATCCGTTTAACGAAAGCACAGTGACGTGTCACCGTGTACATAATGTATAGCATTTACTATATGTATTTGTTTTAATATGGATTTTTATTTTTTAACGCGTAGGAAGCCCCGGCGTTAGGCGTCGTGTCTACACTAAACGCCATGAAGGTACAACCGAAAGTTTTATATTCGGACTGGTGTTGGCGGTGTTTGTTACCCCTTGTCATATATGTTTCCTTTACTTTTCTCATTTCTTGTGCCGTTGAATCATTCATCATTTTAATATAAATTTCAGCATTTTTGGACAGAGGAATTAGTGAGGTTTGCGGTTGATTCAAGACTGTATTAGCACAAGTGTAATAATAATTTGTACCCGTTGTGATAACGTTGTTAAATAACTAAATCCATCCCATTCCTAAGTCTACCAATTTATCCTAAAGGTGCTAATATCGTTTTGTTAAATTGTTAATATAAGATACCCTTAATTCATACTGTACTTGTTTCCAATGAGCTTGAATAACAATCGCCATGTTAGGTATTAGTATATTGAACTGTTAACATCCCACCGCACGTGTAACAGTGCTCTAAACAGCCGCTGTGTGTGTACTGATGTACTGGTGTTGAGTTGTACTATTTTCTTGTAGCGCCCGCTAACCGGTGTACAAGCAGCCTGCCAGTCATCAGAAGGGTAACGTTGAGTCTAAGGCTTGCTCAGATGTAACCTTGTCTTTGCAGTACTAATCTTGCAGCTTTTTGGTGATGGTATTTAGGCGAGTAACCTCATCCAGCATTTTAGGCGGGAACTGTCTTGATTTTTATATCTAATTGGTGAATAAGTTTTATAAACTTTGGTGTGTTGTAAATACAAAATCTAAGACAGTATGCGCCATGACACCCGCTTTTTGTACCATTTGCGTGCTGCTTGCATGATTGTCTGTTTGCATCTTGTTTCCTTATTTGTATGTGTGTGATTTAGATTTTTTTACAAGAATTTTGTTGTGAATTTAAAGATTTTTTTGGTATTAAAGATTTATTTAAAAATTTATGTTGTGTTAAACAATGGGGGAATGATGGAAATTTCAATTTTATTTTGGTAATTGCTAGTAACACTTTTTATGTTTAATTCACATTAATGATTCTATTATTCGAATGTATAGATATGCATTGGGCTTATTTAAGCAATTTATTAAGCATGCTTAAAATTAAATATAACAATCAAAATTTTTATACGCAAATACGCATTAGGTGTTACAAAAATTAAAATGCTTTGAAATTGTTGACGCAACTGGAATATTACTTACTGCTTAGGCTTACTTTCGTGTTTCTTTTTTTCTTAAGAAAATATAACTAAAAAAGCTTCTAATAGAGCATTTGATTATTAAGTATTACTTTCAGTCGCGTCAATGATTACGCTTTATCAGGCAATATTTAACACGTTTTTTTTCTCGTGTAGCGGTGCGTTCCGGTGACTACTACATGTTCGACGAGTTTGATGATACGGAGCTACACCTTAAAGATGAGGAGTCTAGTTCTGATGAAGACGCACCGAAGGAAATGGGCTTTGGCAAGGTACTGTGACACCGGCATATAATCCGCACGCTTTTTTGTTTGGGCTACATTTGTTACTAACGGGTAGATAGTGAAAGGGTGTCAACTTAGTCACTATAATTATTTTGATTGATATTAAAGTACAAAAGACATTTTATTTTTTCAATATAAACAATTTATTTTTTAAGTTGCATCATTTATTTCAAAATCTAAATTTAATTTCGTACCACGTGCTGTAGTTGGCATAACTGAATGGTAATAAGGTAGATATAAATTTAGAAGTTGTACTCATGTTAGTCTTTAATGATTATTTATTATTGAAAAGTAATTAAGGGTTATGATTGGAGCATGTCGTCCTTTGGATAGTTTGTATGGGAAATCCTCGCACGCATACCCTATATAGAAATGTGGTTTAAATAATATTATAACTAGCTTACCTTAATGGAGCGCAGTGCTGCGTACAGCTTAGATGACTAACATTGCCGTTTTGTGATAACTTTGGCTTGGAGCAATCACACATCACTTATCCCACGCGTAGACATGGAATCCCACAGCGTATCACCTATGTTATACCTATGAATGATAACAAAGTGCAGAATGAAATAAATATTTGGTCTTATAATTATCGATTGGTGTCAGATCTGAAGTTATTAAACACAACCATTCATGCATATATCATTTTATAATGATTTTATTTTGTAATATTGAAAATAACTCCCGTCAGATGCAGTAAAAGCAATAATGATTCGGCAAAAATCATTGCAATTTTTTGAAGCACTAGTATTTATACTCCTTAAATCATTTTCAATACCTAATAATGAAAAAAAAAAGATATTTGTCATTAAGTCTGTTAAAAAATCAAAATACGAAATTTAATTCATACCACCTTGGATTGGAATGTCTGAATGGAAGTTCTGGAATCAATTATTGTCTGAAATATTTCGTAAGCTATCTGACCTGGCAACCATCAAACAGCGTTCCCGTTTAAAACCAGAAACGCATTTCTATGGCCTCTGGTATTGCAAATGAGGTGGGGTCATTCCTTCAGTTGAGTCCGCGTTCGTCCCCTATACATTTATCGTACATAAAAATAGCATAGTAAAAGCACGGGCTAGTGACGTGTGATTGCGCCACGTACGTACTGTGGTTGGTGTGGGGCAGCTGCTGTCGACGGTGATCAAGACGGACCTGCGCCGCGCAGTGTCGCTGCGGCGGGCGTCGGTGCCGGCCGTTCGCGCTTCGCGTCGCACTCGCTCGCCGGCTACCCGCATTCGTATGCGCATGAGGTAATCTGATAACGTGTCGCACTTGGTAACATAAACACATTGTGTACCCTGTTCGTATAAAATATACTTATTACTAGAACCAATTTCTTAGACGTCTGTTTTTAGCCCTATATAATACAAAAACTTTATCCTTTTCGTTGAAGTACACTTGAGGTGCCACAAATTGCAGCACATATAATTTTACCTTCATTCATTAGGAGAGACTTTGCCATGTTTGATCGCTATAAACTAATTTACCAGAGCTGCAACAAAATACAGCTCTTATTGTTTCGTTTGGTACTTTGAAAGAAACCCGGCTTCGTTAGACTACACGCCTCCCTCCAACGATTGCGGGAATTTTGACCAAAACTTGCAATGTTGATCCATTGTCAAGTGCTTGCTGAGAGATCGCTAAATGGCGAAGAGGCACCTCTTTGCGTGCCTGGTTGTAAAAGAGCAAGTCAAGTTCGCAGAAGATGCTGCGGATTTAATTATATATTATCAGAAGGCTTTAAGTTCCGGCACGGGATGCATAATCTAGCCCGAACAAAGTCTCGCCACGCTTCGCCGAAAAGGTTGAATGTAATGTAGTTTGGCAAACTAAAAGTAATGTTTTACTGCAAAATGATGATATAAATATAAAAATTATATATAAAGCTTCTCAAATTTATTAAGAAAGTAATTAATATTATGGGTCTTTATTTTACTAAAGTGTGTCATGTATGGTTTTAACGCGAACTACGGACTTATTATATTTTTTTGTAAATTCCAAACTAACAAAATCGTGTAATCGTGTAAGTAATAAATAATACTATGATGTATAGTTCTTGAAATGTAAATTAAAATAGGTACCGTTGTACGCGTTTAATTACGCATCAATTTTTGGACACATCACTCAAGCGCTAACGAACACGCTAAAATCACTGTAAGTATAGCTACTGTGCGGTACTGACATAACTACAAGTAGGTAAAATATTGGAAGATGGGCTCGTAAATGCAAGAACTATTGATATAAGACTTCTTTTGATATTGGGCGAAGCATTTTTTTACATTTACGTGTGTACTTTGACTGCTTGCTTTTGATTGTTGATTACTTTGTTGAAATAATCGGGAAGCTGTTCGTGCTTACACTATTTGGTTGCATGGTCGTCTTTATTGTTATGGATGTACCTATAATTTATTTGTTGGATTTTGATTTAGATTTCTGTTACATTTTTAAACAGTGTTTTTTTTACCAAGACTTAGAGTGAGGTAAGTATATGGAGTTAGTAAAAGTTTAGAATATATTAGTGCCGCTTGTTAATTTGTTAGATATTAATAAACCGATGCTAGAATATTTATGAAGTCTCAATATACTTACATATCAACAAATGGCTCAAGAGGGACTGGTTACAAGATCTTGATGGTAGTTCATATTGATTAATAATTACAAAAAGAGGTTGGCCTTTTGGAAAACATTTTTGTAAATAGACCTTTTTAAACCCTTTGATCGCCACTGGCGGGTATATTGAACAGTAAAATTAGTTTTTTTGTGTCTGGAATTCTTGGTGGTTAAAAGGTTAATAATATAACTGCAGTACCTAATGAGTACCAATCTGTAGGTCCGGCCGACTTCTCAAGCCGACGTTACTCAAGTGGGAGACGTGAATTTAGTCATGTCGGAGAAGGAACGCGATGGACCAGCGTCGGATATAGATGACATCGCCCCATTGCCTGGTAAATAATATTATCGTATTACCCTAAAATACACGAACAAAAAAAGGCTCATTGTTTTTCCAATATTCCACTAAAACTTTGTTTGCTGGCCGTTGTATGTAATTAGAGTACCATTCCATCCAAACGAAAAACTATCGGCATCTTTATGGATTTTTATTATCTCGAGTCCGTCCCTACTTTGGAAAGTACATACGTACGACGTGGTTTCAGCAACTATCTAAGAATAGTAGTCGTTATCCACATTCCACATTGGACCTGCATGGTGGCCGCATATGTGTTGAAAAGATAGCTTATACATTGCATGTACAGAATAAAATTTTACCAACCAATATTCATCTTTATAGAAAAAGAGACGCTGTTCGAAAAGCTTAAGCGAATCCTTGAGGTCGCATGGGCGTTCATATCGAGTTTTCTGGTGTCTCTGACACGCCACGTGATGAAGTACTCTCGAGACTACCGCTACGTTTCCCGCACGCTCTCCATCGAAAAGAAGATACTTAAGGTGAATATCATAAGTCCAGTTTATATTCTAAATGTATAGGTAATATATATTTCTACTACCTACAACGACACTAAGGGTGTTAAAAGGTGTTGGATCTTTATACCCATGTTTTTCCAATGAGTGTAATCAAAGCCTCGTTAGTCATTGTACGTACAGGATACAACACGTGCTCGTTATCGGTAATCGATCCAGAACTCTACGACGAAAATATTAAGAGGGAGGCCTTGTCTAGAAGTGAACGGCTGAAATCATGATAAACGAGACGATTCGGGCTTGGCGGTCCCGGACTGGTATGGTTACTAGTGCCAGAGTTGATATCTGCACTTAGAGAGTTGTGACTCCGCAAAGAGAATCGTGTCCCAAACACATTAAAGCCAAAATTTTTTAATGCTTTTTTTAACATTTATGACAAGTTATATAAGTTTTTTTTCCTTAATTGTATTTCTTATCATTATTGTCAAAAGTCAGTAAATGGTTCTTTCTTTCTTCTATATTATCTCTCGGGTCATTTTTTTAGTAGCTTATTTTTTGTTATGCAGGAAAAAGAAGGTTTTGGCATCGGTTTAAGAGAGGGCTCGCAGATGATTTGGGAGCCGCTGCCCGAGACGCTTGTGCACCGGTGAGTTTTTAATACAAGTTCAGTGTAGCTTTGTGTTCTCAATTTAAAAGTATCTACTTGTTTTTTATAGAGATTGTATTGAGTATTAATCAATTTAGCTTACGTACTCGCCATGCTTGTTGTACTTCGACAGTAGAGATATGATTATTCAATTATAATCATTGAATGCCATCAGTAGTTTTCGATTAGTTCTAGTTTAGTATACCTTAGTGAGTAGTGTCTTGTTTTGCATGCTGCCTAGTACTAACGATATGGAATGTTATGATAAAAATTTCCTGGCGCCAACTGATGTCGAAATGGGGTTTGTATTAATTGTACTAATACTTAACGGTTCGTTTTTGTTAATATGTTATATAATACAGTTAGAATTTAATTTCACTACGATCAAATAAAGTAATAGAAGTAGTGGTTTTAGATCTAGATTGTGTTTTCATGCTTAGTAACATAGCATACTATCGTACGTAGCATTCACATATATGTGTAAGTCTAAAATAAGCGAAATGGTAAATTGTAAGGGTATTTCCAGCCGTAAGTTAAGTGAAATAAGCGTACCAGAGATACGTATTCTGGCGCCGAGTATGGAGCGTGGTTTGGACGCGTCGCCGGCACCGGCCCGTCGAGTTCGTCCTTCAGGCGTCGAACGCGCTGAACCCGCCGAACCTGTCGAACGCGCGGAACCCATTGTACGGGCCGAGGCCGTCGAACGTGACTACGCCGACGAGCCTGTCGATCCCAGCGACTCCTCCTGGCTGCAAGCTATGCGTAACGAGGACGAAGATGACACCTCCGAGCACGAGAGCGCATTTAGCTTGCAGTCGAGTGAAAGGTGGATGCATCGAATCGTCTTGTGCTGTCTCGAGTTTTCGTATCTTATCAACTCTTGGGATGGAAAAAGTTGTAAAAATTGATAGTAGTATTTTATCTTGGAGACGACGTTAATGAAAGTCTGATTGATTATAAACCTCTATCATACTGTTCCGTCCTTTTAAAAATAAGGATTAGAAATATTAATGTTTTGCAAGTTTTGAGTTACTTCATTCTTATTTTTTCCAAAAAACATTTTCCTCTCTCGAAATATGTTTTAAGCGGTTCGTCAGCTTGATGAGTCTAAAATTTAAAAAAATACATGCCTTGGGAATTGATAATTTGCATAGAGACAGCGTAAGTTCGGTTGTTTTTTCGTCGTATGCGATGGGCTACGCAGTGTCAAAATTTTCTATTCTCTCTTTCGATGTCTCATTTTCAACTCCATTTTACCGCATGCCATTGCTGCTTTGTATTTATGTGGTTTTAATGTCGTTTCGTCTCAAATACCTACTGTGAATGCAAGTATTTTTTTTATTTCATAAAGTTTTTTATTGATTCTAGCTTTTAAAAACCTTGTTTTGTTTTGAAATATATAAAATCACAGCAATTATTTATAGCATAAGCTATAAATAATTGCAATTATTTATAGCATAAGCTATAAATAATTGCTGTGAAAATTAAGTTATAATAAGAATCTTGTTCAGAAACAAATGTATTTATGTGCATAGCCTTTTGAATGTAGACCATTGTCTTTTATTTATTTTATCTTTGTATTCACTGTACATACTGTAGCATGATATGATCTATTATTTACATTAACAGGTGTAAGGTAAATTAAATTATAGATAGTGCAATAATAATAAGTATTATTTACAGTAAGGACGTGACAATACTGGAGGAGCAAGATGACTCGATGTTCAAACAAGAGAAATCGCCAATCGTTTACCTTGCTTACGCGCTTTGGTACGCTGTTCTTGCGCACACGGACATTGTGTGCTATCTAATGGTGTTCATCAATCAGGTGATCTTTAACTATAATTTTTTCGTGGTTTTTGGTTTTTTAATCTATGGCACCCTTTTTTTAATGCGCATACGTATTTACGTACATATATGATTCTTTACCAACCTGTGACCTATGACGGTCAAAGGCAATTTCCAACGCAATTATTATACTTAGTGTTTTAAATTTTGTGCTATCAGTGAAGATCCATAATGCGATCTTACATTTATTTTTTGTTTTATGCATACGTCAATTTTGATAGTATTCCGAAAGAAATCGTTTTTAATTCATGGTATATTGTATAGTGGTTTTAATTCCATAGCCAATTTGATTTTCTATTGGGTAGAGGAGTATGATTTCACCATCTGATGTGATCAGACATTATAAGTGATAATTGAACATATTTGCTTTGTTTTAGATCCAATCCGCTACTATACTGTCAATACCATTGCCGCTTATGGTATTCTTGTGGGGTACGCTCACGATACCGCGACCGACAAAAACGTTCTGGGTCACTCTCATTGCCTACACCGAGGTATGTATTTTTTTAATTTAAATAAATTTTAGTTTTCTGTTGTGCATTTTACAATTATTATATTGTAAATAACTTATTATGGATTAAACTTAAGTATTAATATTTTTTCGTAAAACATTATTCTGTCAAAATAGTATCTAGTTCAAAGTTTTAAATAGAGGTATCAATCACTATAGACAGATTTATGAAGTAAAATGCATAATAATGGTAACACTTATTGACATGGCAAATCCTATCTAACTAATTTTGTTATAATAACTCTAAGCCAGGCCGGAAATGGCCAAGATTTTCGACTTAATTACTATGGGATAAAGTTGAGAATATTGTGGTTTCTAATTGGCCAAGGTCTGTCAAAGGGATAAACCATACAGGTGGTATTAAAAGATTGTCAATATATGTTTTTTTAATATGTATCTCATATCATCAGGTGATAGTGCTGATCAAGAGCATGTTCCAATTCGAGATACTGCCGTGGAACCAGAAGGCGATCCCGGCGAACATGCCCTTCACGGCGCCGCGCATCATCGGCATCGAGCGCAAATACAACTACGCTCTATACGACTTGTTGCTGCTGCTCATCATATTTTTCCATAGGTATTTGATTATGTATCTAATTATAAAGCTTTTACTGAGCATATAGATGACAAGACGAGTGGCAATCCTTTTCCGAGCTATAACATACATAATAACGCTAACAATTCTAAAATTTTGAGGGATGACATATATCGGTTACGTCACTTCTTTAGATATTGGCAGAAAAACTGATAAATATCGTTGAGTATTCAGGACTCTCGGCCTTTATTTGTCTTCTCTTAATGTATATATTTTTTCTTTTACATTCCAATGTTTGTTTTGTGTTGTCAATAAATATGTCAGTAAACAGGGTGACCAATACGCTTACTTGATGCTAAGTGAAACGCCTGCCATGAAGATGCAGTGCTAAAAGATATTCATTCAATCTGACATTAGACTGAAGTTAGAATTAGTTTACTGTCGATACTAACTTGTAGCCGTAACCCTAGATGACATATGCTTAGTCTTTATACGCTATAATTTTCCTAGCAGGCACGGGCACTCAACGGACCTCTTCCCGAAATACAGAAATGCATAACACATAACAAGACGATATCTGTCACTATGCGATTACTAATTACTAGACGACTCAGTATCGAGTCTACGATAGTAATTTTTATAAAATTATTTTAATACTGGTGGTGAGTGATACGCTTGACCATGAGAGATGCAGTGATGAAGGAAATTAGTAATAGTAGGTAGTCATTATTTTCCCTCAACACTGCTCTGCGCCCGGTAATTATTATTTATAAAACATCTTAAGACTTTGTGAAAGTGTTAAATACTGATGCATGTGCAATAAATAAATAAGTATTACCTCCTTATACTCCTAGCAGTAAGTTGAAAAATCTGTGAATAATATAAACTGTTTTGTGATCAGATTCATGCTGAAATCACTTGGCCTCTGGAAAGAATCATCGCCCGAGATAGAGTTGCGTGAGGACATGGAGTACCCTCTCAGCGAGGAGGACACGAGGCTAGTGGTGGAGGGCCGAGCGCTGAAGTGGGCAAATACGTTCAACTTCACGACCACACTGGACCGTGAGTATGACAGACGACACACCTACTACTTCCCTCTTCAACCTATCGTAGTTCACTGCTGGACATTGGACATAGGTATCCCCCATGCCTACTTCTTAGCTGCTTTAAAATAAATACAAATTATAACCAATACAAACAGATATGTTGATGCACACTATGTTTTGTACTGCCCGGGATCGAACCGGAGACCTTTGGTTGTGATAGTTGGTTGAAAACCATTACATCAGATGGGTGGTCAAATAAATGATACTAGGTTTTAATCTATACGATACTTTGATTTGCTTCAAGATTTGCGCAAGCACAGTCCACTGTCGGACATAGGACACTCATTCTGCGCCACAAGTATCGGATCCTTCGCTTTCCTCATTCAGTTACCATCCGCGTGATTCCTTTATTCGTGAAGACATTGAAAAATAAAATATTTTTTAACGTTTGCTCCATCCTTAGTGCTCTAGATGTAGATTTGTTTTAAACGCCAAAACGCCCGCCGCCAGTGTTATTTGTTAACGGTAATCGAGTAGTCCGAGCGTTCAGACAGTCGTCACCGGCTGGTGGACCGGCTGTACCACGTGCAAACGACGATCGCGGCCGCCATGAGGGAGCTGGGCGCGCGGAGGTCCGACCCTCGTGTGGCTCACCTGGTGTGGGCGCGACTGCATCGCACGCGGACCACGCATTCGCTCAGCCGTCTAGCTAGACCGCCGCGGTATCACTATGTACACTTATTATTGTAGAATTGGATCAGTATGCTATATGAAAATATGACGTCATCTTTTTCGATTGAAATTACCTCTTTAACGCCGTACATATATCCAACAGACAATTGTTTTGATATTGAAACCCCTACACTGGATTTGGAAGATTGAAAAGATGCATCTTAGTTTGAGTTTTTACCCTATTAATAAATTAAATCATATAATGCTTTATAAAATTATCTATTATGCTATTTAAAAAAATATTAGCAATGAAGCAGTGCTGTCTGCTCTATTCCCTCTCAACGCCTATAATCGAACCCTATAATACACTCTTAAACCTCATGTTTACTAACTTGTTATGTTTAGTTACAGCATCTTGTAATAATTTCAGTTCCTTCTTTATTTCAACTCTGAAATTCCAGCACAAATGTAGACTCATATCATATTTGCGAGCGCTGTGTAGGATCGAATAGGACGATTGCAACTTAATTTTCTCTCCCTGGACATATGTCTCCCCTATTGCCAACATCATGACTGTGATTCATTGGTAAAAATTACGTGATCAGAAGACGTGGCGTCCAAATTTAAATATTTAGTATTGTCTATAGGACTGGAACACTTGTTAACTTGACAGCATTTTGTGACTGGTTTTGGACTTAATAAATATGTAATAATACAATTAATTTTAACTTTAATCGCCAAATTGTATACATTGCGGCAATACCTAGAGGCATTCTTTACTATTTTACCTGAAGAATAATATTATGCTGAAAATCAAAGTACCAAAATGATACCTATACTATATAATAATAAAATATAATTATGCAATAAATTTCAAGAATACTGAAACATCTATAGGTCCATTAGGATCAAGTGTCCCTCTAGACACTTGATGATTCACAAAATTAGTTGTTTGGTTAGCTAGTTTAAAATGTAGATGTAGTTTTACTATGGGTATTGATATCTTGTAAAAAATAACATTTTAAATACCAAACTTATTTATAATGTATAACTTTAATAAGCCAGGATTCAAGATTTAAAAAAATGTATAATGAACATTGATTTATCCACAATTTAAAGATGATTATATAATTTTATCCGTTAGTTTGGTTCACATATCAACATTAGTATATGCCTGGGTGACATAATCTAATTTGATTGATTATAATTATTAATGTCGGTTTTAAAAACATTTATATTTTTCTAACCCTATAGTAAGTAAATTGTCATGTTTTCTTTAGAAACTAATATGTAACTGTGTATATACAAAAATAAGTTTATAAGTACGTGACTCTGTACTCACTCGTATTTTTTTAATAGATAAGATCGTATACTAACGGATATATGTGATCTTCACTATTAAAGTTGAAGATGACGCTTTATCAAGATGACTTTTGCCGAATTTAAATTGATATTATTTGTTGCTATAGTACTCGATCTCTTTTTTTATTTCTTGAATACATAAAGACTATATACGTATTGTAATCTTGAAAATTATATCTTCATAAGTCTTGTAATTAAAATGTCTTCATTGTAATTATTAAGCATTGTTTGTATAACTTGATAGTTTAAATGTAGTGTAACATACCATACATTGTATGATTTTAGACAGTATATCATTTATTATTTAAAAATATATATGTATTTAATAATTCAATAAACCAAACCTTTCGCGAAAACAATAATGATAATTAAATAATTGTCTTTTATACAGACAAGAGAACGCGGATGAGAACGGTCAAATAAGTCCACTGGCCGAAGAGACGGACGAGAACCGAGCCGGACTCCGGCGACGGTCTATCCGCCGCGACGACGAACAAGAAGCTGGCCCTTCGAAGACTGACGACGATCACTTCAAGTAACTTTCAATTACCTACTTTATTTTATTTGGATTTAAACATTTTGGTAGTTTAGCACACGAAAATTCTATCAAGTAATTATCAATTCCTTTATATCCTATTTATTGATATTTTCATTTTTTTTTCTGTGTTAAGTAGGGTAGATTATAAATTTCTAATGCATATAAAAAAATAAAAATGAACAGAAAAGATGGTAAAGACCATTACATCTATTTATAGTAAACTGGAACTATCACTACGTAAGTTATTAACAGGGTTGAAATAGTGATTTTAGATTATCTATTTTGTATTTCAGACTCAGTTATACAAAAAGGTAGTGTATCTGATTATTAATTATGGCGACAATGATAAAATATATTTAAAGAAAAAATATTGAAATTTATAACAACTATAGTTGAACTAAAGTTTTCAATATGTAAGAATATAAGATGTATTAACAATAAACCTCTTTGTCATAGTGTAAACGACGATAAGGAGCCCATCATAGCTGTAACGACTACTTTAGAGAACACATATCACCACTACCCACAAGTTATAATGCTGTCGTGAGTATTATTTACAAATATGTTCCGAAAGCATGCCATTATCCATTCATGTTGGATAACTTATCAACTTTTTTTCTATGGAGTTACTCTGTGAGATTGATATATGTTGAACTAAACAAATGCCCGTTCTAAAGAGCACCAACCGTCCCAAGTAAATACATAAAGTTAAAAACCAACCAAGTGCTGCCGGAAATGCGCACGGAGATTTCATAAGGAGAAGAAAAAATAATTAATATTTACATCATTGTCCATATCGAGTAAAAAATTATTATCTGCGAAAGTTCAATTGCAAGTGCATGGATACAGACTTGTGACAGACAACAGTGCAGTCTTAGCAATAGGACAGAGTTCTGCGCTTAAGGTACGGAAGCCTTATAAAGATACATTGATAAAATTATCTTCTGCAGAATCAAACGGTACCTACAGCCGACACAGCGTTTCTTTCGACGAATGCTGGCGCCGGGCGCGCGCGTTACCGCCGACGTATACGCGTACATGTTCCTCTGCGACTTTTTCAACTTCTTAGTCGTTATATTCGGCTTTGCGGCCTTTGGGGTAAGATTTTTTGTTGATATTATTATTATTTTATATCCCTTTGCGGCTAAGGCCGAGCCGATTTGTTAGTAAAATCTTGCCTGTTTGTAGGGTCGCTATGAAGCACAACTTAACGGCTTTAATTAAAAAATGATCCGTTTCATTAAACCCGCTAAATTTTTAAAAGATGAAACTATAGCTGACTTGACCGGAGTCTTATTAGCATGTGACTAAAAGACGGGAAAATTAACACTAGGTATTTCGCCGAATAAGTGAAGTTACCGAAGTCCCCATACCTTTTTAACCCTTTGAAATCCAATGATACCTAAAGGCGTCAGAAACAATAGATTTTCCATTGTGTCTGGAATCCTGGCGTTTTTGAAAGATTAAACGACCGGTAACACACTTGTTGCTCCTTCGAAGATACGAGTGTCAGTAAGCAAAGGTTTTATTGCCTTCATCTTCTCGTTTGCCCTTAAATAAACTGCCCCCAAAATCTAACTCAGTAAATAAAAACTGTGTCATTTAATATAAATATATATTTTTTTGACGACCTATTTGGTGTAGCGGTTGAGACGTCTGCTACTACACCAAATAGTCCGGGTTCGATCACCGGGCAGTACAAACATTTGTGTGCATGAACATGTCTGTTTGTATTGGTCTGGGTGTTTTCTATGTATAATACGTATTTAAAAAATGTAAAAAGTATGATTATCAATTGTTTAGTATCCGTAATACAAGCGTCACGCTTAACTTGGGGCTAGATGGCGCTGTGTGAATGTCAGTAGATATTTATTTATTATTAAATTGTACAGACGCACCAAGGTGACGGTGGCGTGCAAGCATACCTGGAAGAGAACAAAGTGCCGATTCCGTTTCTGATCATGCTGATCCTGCAGTTCGGACTGATCGTCATCGACCGCGCCCTCTATCTGCGCAAGTTTATGCTCGGCAAGATACTGTTCCAGTACGCGCTTATTATCGGCGTACACATATGGATGTTCTTTGTTTTGCCATTTATAACTGAAAGGTATGCAATTGTTTGTTAATTGCTCACGTCTGCGAATTTAAATAGCAATGACAAGTGGGCAGGCATATGCCCTGCAGTGGAACTTGTCCTTTTATCAGTGACTGCAGAGAATGTAAGCTTAAGATTGGGATGGTCAGCGCATATTGTGCCTTGAGTGGCTTATGTTTAGCAATAGATGCAGGCGAAAACCTTGGTGGGTTTTAATCAACATTAAGATGCTGTCAAACGCAAGTTACTTCTTAATCAACACTGTGTTCAAGTAGTAAAAGTTTAACTATGCATTTTTTTATTTTGAATTGAAGCTTTGTGACGGCGACTTCAATGTTTCCGTTCTTCATTCCATCCAATGAAGGCTGTTATTAAATAATGTGCCAAGTGGCATACCCTTATAGATTAGTCTTGCTCTTTGTCAATTAGTTGGTATTGAAGTGACAAACATCAAGAGTGACTACGATTATTCGAGATGTCTCACCAAAGTAACGTAACTCATTGTTATTATTAGAAGATGCGTACTGTACAAATAAGAACACTAATCTGCTACAGGCTCACCACCCGTCAATCTTAATACGCCTATTTCATTGACGTAAGGGCAATGGCTTTTAAGTATGTTTCGTAACTGACCCATTCATAGATCTATTTCAAAATACGTATTGTTCCCGACAGGACATTCAACACCCTCCCTCCGCCGCCGATGTGGTACATGATCAAGTGCATCTACCTGCTGTTGTCCGCTTACCAGATACGCTGCGGGTACCCGCGTCGCATCATCGGCAACTTCCTCTGCAAGTCTTACCACTTCCTCAACATGATCTGCTTTAGAGGGTAATATTAGAATTTTAATGTTCTAATCTATTATGTTTTATTGTGATAGATATTTGTGTTGTTATTATACATTCAAAAACAATGACACGTGATATTATATCGATAGATTCAAGTTAAGCATAAGGTAATCTGGTTAACTGTAATAAACTTGTTATTTATAGTATTCCGAACCACATTTTTTTTTAATAAATAAATGTTTTTTCTTTCTTTCTTTTCTTAAATTTCGATCAGCAACACCAGTATAAATTGAATCTTTAATTATGTTATTCAAAAATGTTAACACGAAATACTGTATTTATTTAAGCTGATGACCGGGATATCTGGCGCAAAATGGAGGAGACTATGTCCAGCAGTGACTGGATAGGTTGAAGAGAAAAGTATTTTAACTTTATATATATATTCATGTTATCTTAAGGCTAAACATGAACACATGATTTTGTACTACAAAATGTGTTTGCACTTTTTAGATTTATGGCGGTTCCGTTCCTTTTCGAACTGCGTACTCTAATGGATTGGATATGGACGGATACTTCAATGACTCTTATGGATTGGCTTAAGATGGAGGATATCTTTGCCAGCGTGTTTTTACTCAAGGTCAGTCTATTTTTTTTAATAATGTACAAATAACCTCTAATTATAGTTCCATAAATTGATGCAACAGATTAACAGATTAATTGTCTGAGCTTGGTAAGTTTATTATGTCAGCCATATCATGTTAACTGCTGAACATCTCTCATTCCTCTCAAAAATCTCCACTTCCTTCAAAGGTTGGAGGCAGTTTGATCATAGACAAGTAGGCTTTACTAGGTGGTAGACTCGATACTGAGTCGTCTAGGAAGAGGTATAAGAGATCTAACATCTGTTATCTCTGGTGACGGTCGCAGTGCGGCATTGATGCAGGGATAAAAACTCTACCAGATGTTGGTCTCCTTCAATGCCGCTCTGTCATGTTTAGGCGTATAACTTACCATCAGGTGAGCATCGTGACCGTGTTCACTTTGTAACATAAAATAAAAATATGTTAAAGACCATGTCTCAGCACCACAGGCTATCACATATATCTATCATCTGTTTATTACAAATATCTATCATGGCAATGAAAAAAATCTATCAAACATCTAGATGTGACCGTTAGCTTACAAATAAATATATTTCCATGCGCAGTGTTCCCGATACGTGGAAGACGAGTTCCCGCAACCGCGCGGCATGAAGAAGTCAAATACATCCAAGTATCTCCTGGGCGGTGGCGTTCTGGCCTTCGTCATCGCCATCATATGGTTCCCGCTCGTTTTCTTCGCTTTCGGAAATACGGTAATGTTACCTTTTTAGCTATTTATATAAGGCATTTTAGTCTACGGTCAAATTGTAATTTTGATAAGGAAACTCCTCGTTTGGTGTTCAAAACATTGTTTTAGCTTCATTACAAAAGCTTGTTAAGATGATTGCTTGCAAACGCTTTACAATGACACCAAAAGCTTTTTTATATTGTATGTATTTCTATATTTATTTATTGTAGGTGGAGAGCCGAATCCTCGACTGATGTGACGGTGAAATACGAATTGGGCTTTCCTTCCGGTGTACAGATGTCGGCGCAATCACACAATATCGACGTGTAAGTCTTGAGATACGAATAATAATTTTGATAGACTACTATCACTACGTGGAGGTATTTTTAAACATTTCAAGCACCATACAAACCGTTGATTAAAAACGGGTGAAATGTCTGAGAGCGTCGGTGGCTTTGGTGTGGAGGCGCATCCCGTCTCGTGCCAATGTCTTTTAGAATTTTCCAAATTATCTGCTCGTTTATCCGACGCTCTTCCGGTGAAGGAAAAACACCGTAAGGAAACCTGCGCACGCTTGCGAAGAGATTAAAGGTTGCGCGTGAAGTCGACCAACGGCCCGCGTGGACGACTAAGTCCTCACGGATAGATCTTTACGGATAGGCTCGTGTCCCTCGTGGGGACGTATAATGAGCTGATGATGATGATAGCTGACTTCAGATAATTACACGGAATTATATTTCTTTTCAGACAAAACTATGTAAAACAAAATACACGAAACATGGGTTTATGCTGTCAAGAGCAACAAATTTGCGAGTTCAATTTAGTTTATTCCAATATATTATATAGAACTAGTAGAAGCTTTATAATGAAAGAAGGCTTATTTACTTATGTACTTCTTTATTTAACCTATTACTGGTTTAAAAGGTTTGTTGTTAGAAGGGAAGAGCCGAACCCTCCGGCTAACGACAGAGTAAACAGCAAACTTATTCATAAAATAACTATTTCGCAGGTTCACGGAGCAAGACTACACACAACTAAGCAACACTACGCTCGCGACCGAGCCGCGCAAACTTTCCTTTCGAACTACATGTACAACGACGTGGCCGTGATCACCATCAATCCCAATTCCACCATGAACTGGGTCATCTCGCCGCCAGAGCTCGACCGACTCGAGAAGGAGGTCCTTTCCGGTAACGATCGCATATACTGTTTGAGTTATATCGGATTTCACGTTTTGAATATGTAAGGTCAGCCTTGGAAAGCTGATCCAAACTCCTCCATAAACTGAGTCATCTCCCCGCCAGAGATTTAACACATTTATCATTGTTCCTTTTTAAGCTATAAATTGCTTATATCTATAAATTCTTAATATTTCATATGTATTTAAAGCTCTAAGGCCCGTATTCTAGAACGAGACTAAAGCGTTGATCTTTATTTGAATAGAGTCAGAAAGGGATGCCGCTATTTATCGTGTATAGCGCTATCCTTTTCTAACTCTGTTTAAATAACACGTTGAGGCTCGTTTTAGAATACATGCCTAAGAATATAAAAACTCTAAAAAATATATATAAAAACTATTAAAAAAAAAAAATGTGTTTCATTGTGTACGTGTGTAACTGTGTGCGCGTGTGCTCGTGTGTGTCTGTAAGCGCGTGTATGTATGCTATGTGTGCGCGTGGGTGTCTATGTGTAGGTGTGTGTGTGTGTGTCCACGTGTGCGCGTGTATCTATGTGATTGCGCGTGTGTGTATGTCTATGTGCGCGCGTGTATGTATGTCTATGTATGTGCGGGTGTGTCTATGTGTGCGCGTGTGTGTCTGTGTATCAATGTCTCTATATGTTAGCGGGCGTGATGTGAATTTTCTCTGTTGAGCATTTGTCTGTGTGGAATCTCTTTGTAACATTGTACAATGCAACAATATTGTTGGGGTGTCAGAATCCCCGCTGCTGGTGCGGTTCACGTACGTGATCACGCACCCGACGAACGCGGTGCGAACCCGCCGACGATCGAGGAGCACGCGCGAGGTGGAGCTGGCGCGCGCGAGGGCGGGCGGCCCAGCGCGAGCGGCGGGCGCTGCTGCAGCTGCTGGCCGGCACCGCCGCCGCGACACCTGGTAACACACGCCGCCCGACACCTGGTAACCACACGCCGCCCGACACCTGGTAACCACACGCCGCCCGACACCTGGTAACCACACGCCGCCCGACACCTGGTAACCACACGCCGCCCGACACCTGGTAACCACACGCCGCCCGACACCTGGTAACCACACGCCGCCCGACACCTAGTAAAGACACGCCGCCCACTAGCTAACACTCCGAGAGCCGCCCGTATAAAAGTCCTATGGATCAGCTACATGAAATTTTTTTTAATATGGTCTTTGAAACTATAGACTCCTGATTTGCAACTCCGCATGCAAAATTTTAACCTCACTTCCGATTGTAATTCCAGACATTGTTATTATAACTCATAAGATACAAGAAGAAAAATGAGGTCGACGAGTTTTTTTTATTTTGTTATAATGATCTAGACTTTTATATTCTACTCGTACTATTTTGTATATAAAACATACATAGGTAATGTATGTTTTATATACAAAATAGCATAGCAAAATTTGTGTGATTTAGGCTTGTTGCTTTGTATTACATAGGAGATTCAATTATTTATTTATATTTTTTTAATGCAGGTTGAACATTAAACAACTTTTCCCTAAGTTCCTGAAAGTCTTCAATAAAGGCACGGCTAAACCGGCATATCAACTTATGCCTATAGTCCCTGACAAGAGTAAGTTCGTTTTAGCTTTTATTTTCATTATTTTCTTTATCAACATTATTAAGAAAAATAATAATAAATTTCTTCAAGTGCGGTTTTTGTTTAGTGATATTCTGAAATTATGGTTTTTAAACTGTTAAAGTAAACTATCTATTGTATGGTTCAAAAAATAAAATATCAAATATTTCGGACAAGTTAACCAGTTACATTATAATATCTATATATTTTTTAATCTCTGATAATATGCAAATTTTAATTTGAAAGTATCTACCTAAACATTTATTCTTATTTTTAGGTGAAGACGCACGATTATATCGTGATGTGCAATTGCGATTGGAGCGCAACGAGAAGACAATGTACTGGCGCGTTCGAGAGTCTTGTTCTCAGCAGGTAATACATTTTTCAAAGAAATCAATATTAGTAGGTACTTATTAATAGATAACATTTCATTGTATAACATATATTATACTAATATACTATTTTTGTATCGAAAATGTATAAACATTGAAGCGGTATTAATTAGCTACCTATCATTTCTTTGAGAATACCTACATGCTTAAGTTGTAGAGTTTTAAAGGCAGTGAAATCTTAGGTCTCTGGTATACAAGTATTAAAGGCTAGCTAGCCTTTTATATGTGGATTATATTTTGTTTACAATATTCTTCATAGATAATCGATTTTAAAATGTTAAGTTCGTAACAGCTATAAATAGCTTTATATAATTAATTGCATCTGCGCTGTGGCTGAAAAAGTGTAATAAGCTGATAAATAGGTATTTTAACTCTTTAAATTGTTATTTATTACCTTCTACCGTGCACTTAACAGGATCCGCTCCAGTCCCTGCCGTTGAACAACTGTGACATGCTGGTCATGTATACATTCAACGACAAATTGTTCCCTGAGACTCTCAACTTCATATCCGGCAGCGGGTATGTATAAATTCATATAATTCTGTTAACTTTTTTTTAATTACGGAGAAAGTATTTGTTCATAATGAACGTGTATTTCTTGCAGCATAATCGGGCTATACACGACTTTCGTGTTCTTGGCGTCGCGCGTGCTCCGCGGTTTCTTCTCCGGCATCTACACTAAGATTATGTTCGACGACTTGCCCAACGTGGACCGTGTGTTGCAGCTTTGTCTGGACATCTACCTGGTAACTCGTCACTTCTGACACACTTCTCTTTCATAGGCCACTGTCTTATATTTTGAAGCTTTCGTTTTTGTGTTTAAATTCCAATCCAATAAAATAAGGAGGCATGCCATTAGGTACTTATAGAGATTTCCTACTTACTTTAACTTATAACTTACTAATATTAACTTTACTACTTTTTGCCCAAATGTTGATATATTATGGGTTCCTGAATTTTTAACGTCAATCTCATGTTTGCCATACACATCAATTGCCAATAAATCAAAGAAAAAATAAAATCGTCAGATATTATCTGGACCTTTTTAATGAATTCAAGTCATGGGATCTGCTCATTAAAATTAATGTCGAACTTGAGGTGTAACCACTTTATTCGTTCGCAATTTCTAGCCTCTACTTAAAAAGAAATACAAGGGATAAAAAATAAATCCGCAACAAAAATATGTCATCACAATGGCCAATTACTGGAGTTAGAATTAATTACCATTACTTGAGTCTAAGAATAAAGACCTAAATAATATCCATTCACTTTAAAACAATTTAAGTGATGTAAGTTAAATTAGAATTATTTTTGTCACAGGTACGCGAAGCACTTGAATTGGCTCTGGAAGAAGATCTATTTGCGAAATTGGTGTTCCTTTACCGGTCGCCGGAAACCATGATCAAGTGGAGCCGACCCAAAGAGGACGCTGAAGAGCAGCGCGCGCTGCCGCCTTCACGTTAATTCACTTGTCTCTGGTTCTGATTTAGGAACACATTCACATCCATAATTTAGCTTAGCTTTAGGTGTGCATGATCACAACAGAATTTGCCTACACATTATTTTTTATTTATTTTTACAATACTTGCAAGAATAGCATAATTGGACTTACAAGAAACTTATATTAACAGCAACGCGTCTTATCGTGTCTGTAATTCAGTGGCAGATTTTTACATGGTACTCTGTTGTGCACATGGCACATTCAAGACTGTGAAGCCGTCCGTGGCGGTTGAGTTAATGGTATAATTCTTTTTATGATACGGTTGTACATCAAAATATTTAACATGCAAATCGTTTTTCTGAATAATGAACTTTATGTCTTTTCTTCAAATGTAGTACTGCTTTAACACCTGAACTTGTGACAGGTTTTTAGATATGTAAGTTGTACAGTTGTGTATTTTAAGAATAACCGCAATGCAACTTCCTCTTGCTTAATTTCAAAATTTTTTCTATGAATTAACATTAAACATTCCTTTCATATTTCTATAGATTCGAATATTAACAACTATTTATTTTTAAAAAGCAAGGGCAGACTGAAATTTCATACCTACATGTAAGTAGATATTTTTAATAATTGCACTGATTTAAGATATTGCTATTGCAACATGACGTGCTCTCTCTTTTGAATTAACTTTGCGGGAAAGTAGAAATTTTACTAGTTTCCTGAAATATATTTACGTCGTAACTTAACTTCCTGTTTAGATATTTATTTATCGTTTATTTAGGCATAATTATGGTAACTATAAACAGAAGGTAATTGCAAAATGTGTCAATACAATAATTCATATCTTTATCGTTGTAAAATCTTGTGTTGCAACTACTGCCTAGTTGCTAATTTTAAAACTTGGATGCATTTCTATTTATGTGTTACAAATATATAATTGTTTTATGAAAAGATTTAAGATTTATGCACTTTAAATTCACCACTGTCTTGCTCATGCTGACTGTGGTCAGCACCTATGTTTACCTTGTTTTTTTTAATACCTCAAACTTAATCATTGCATTTTGATAAAGGATTTATAAATGAGAACATATTGAGAATTATACACTTTTGTATCCAGATTGTTATGTTTTAAGCTGCATTTAATGTTGTCGGTTTGTGATAATAAAACATGTATGAAATGTTATAATGTTTATTTATTCAAAAAACCATTACATGTTAACTCTTATTATATGGAATTTCCTACAAAAATAATTAATTTACCACCATTAATCTTGGGGCAATATTCATTGACATTAATTCCTGGAATAATAATTTTGCCGCATATGGGAGCTTAATTTGCGAAATTTGGGTCTTATTTTTACAACCTTTGCATTCGAAAGTGTTGTTTCTCAAATTAGCGATCGCAATCAAACCACAGAAATTACAAACGTGAATGCGGTATGGATCAGAAACTTCAAACAGACGTTCTCGCAAGAACTGTGCAGCTCCATGCGCAATTTGACAGTCCCGTTCCATTTCACCAAAACGCAATCCTCCATCCCTTGCCCTACCTTCCATAGGTTGACGTACTAAAATTTGAACAGGTCCTCTCGCCCGGGAGTGAATCTTGTCGTCTACCATATGCTTTAGGCGCTGGTAGTAAGTAGGGCCTAAGAAAACTTGAGCATTAATTTTGCGCCCTGTATGTCCATTGTACATGACCTCGTTACCACGTAAATGGTATCCATACTCTTGTAATAAGGACGATATTTTTTGCACGTTTACAGCATCGTTAAATGGAGTGGCATCACCAATTTCGCCTTTGTTTGAAGATACTTTTCCTTGAATACATTCAATCAAGTGACCAATTGTCATTCGAGATGGGGATAGCGTGCGGATTAATAATGATGTCAGGAGTGAGCCCTTCACATGTAAAAGGCATATCCTCTTGTCTGTATTGAATACCGCATGTTCCTTTCTGACCGTGACGGGATGCAAATTTGTCACCGATTTGTGGAATTCTTACAGACCTAACTCGGATTTTACAAAATTTGTATCCTTCGCTGTTTAGGGTCAGCATCACTTGATCTACAATCCCAGTCTCACTGTTACGTAAGAATGTAGATGCATCTCTTTTAGTAAAACGTTTAGTTGTACCCTCCAATTCATCATCATTTTCAGGTAAAGATATTGTCTTACCGATAACGACGTCATCACCAGAAACACGAATACCAGGAGCTATTATTCCATCATCATCTAATTTATCGTACAATGCGTTTCTCATGCCCTGGCATGTCTGCCTGGTAGGCTTTTCAAATTGTTCATCTTGATCTGCAACTCTTTTTGATTCAGAATCTTTATATGATCGGTAAAATACAGATCTGAAGAATCCCCTTTCAACAGCTGAAGCATTCAAGATGACACTGTCTTCCTGATTATATCCAGTGTAACATAAAATTGCTACAATTGAGTTAATGCCTGCTGGTAGCTCTCTAAAACGCAAATATTCCATAGACCTTGTAGTCACCAATGGTTTGTGAGGGTAATACAGCACATGCGCAAGAGTATCCATTCTTACATGGAAGTTTGTAATGTACACACCCATAGCTTGTTTGCCCATAGCACTTTGATAAGTGTTCCTGGGACTTTGGTTGTGATCTGGAATGGAATAATTGAGGCACAGACTCCTAAAATCATAGCAGGATGGATCTCACAGTGAGTGTATGTAGTACAGTAAGCATATTCTTTTACTTGTGCCAAATCATCTGGACTCATAGCAATCATAACTGTTTCCTCTTCTAAAGTATCAATATATTCCACAACTCCACTGGCAACTAAATTTTGCCAACCATAATTATTGTAGTCTCTCTCCTTAAGATTGTCAATATGTTTTTTCTTCAATAACAGTGCACCATTTTCAACAATCAATAGTGGACGACATATTCTACCGGCATCTGTATAGATTCTTATTTCTCTGTCTCTTATATCACGAATCATACTTACTTCCGATACAATGATATCCATTTGTCGCCTCAACTTTCGTAATGTAGCCATGAGCTGTTCAGGGTCTCTATGAATCCCAACCCAGCAACCATTCACAAATATCTTTGTTGCATCTGCAATCGCAGATGGCGCGATTTCTTCCAAGTTTTCCATAGACCATTCTTCCAAAAACTCAAGGATTGGTGAAGGTTGGCTACCTACTGAAATGTAAGCCATAAGGGCTAGATTTTTTACAAGACCTACAGCAGCGCCTTCAGGTGTCTCAGCAGGACAAATCATGCCCCATAGGGTGTTGTGCAACTGTCTAGGCTTAGCTAGTTTTCCATCTCTACCTATTGGTGAGTTAACACGCCTCAAATGGGATAAGGTAGAAGCAAATGTCAATCTATTCAACACTTGGGATACTCCAGCACGAGCTTGATGGGCTTTCTTTTGATCACCCCAGTTTCCTGTAGCTAACGAGTAACGTAATCCATCAGTAATAATTTTTGTTTTGATTGCAAGTTCCAGATTAAAATCTTTTCCTCTGTCAATGAATTTTTGAGCATACATTCTGACTTCTTTTAACAAATTTTTGAATAATCCCCTGAATAAAAAGGCTAACAATGGCCCAGCCAAATCTAATCTCTTATTACCATAATGATCTCGGTCATCCAGTTCTCTGCGACCTAAGGCTGCCAGTAGCAGTCTATGCACCATATAACCCAAGAAGTAAGTCTTTTTGGTCTCACAAAAATCTGAAACTCCAACATGTGGTAACATTTCTTTCTGTAATATTTCTCTAGCATATTTTATACGTTTTTCTTTAGTAACACCAGGACGAGCCCCACGTGCACCAATGAAGTTGAGTGCAACATTTTGTTCTTGAATAACAAAAGCTTCATCAAGGGAAGGCTTCACCATTTCCATCATCTCAGGGTCGTCAAAATCATATGATATGCTCCAGGATGTCTCTATCAGCTACAAAACCAAGAGCTCTGAATACAATCATAATTGGGATTTCTTGCTTGATGTATGGCACAATAGCAATAATTCTTTGGCCAATAGCTGATTTTTTAATACTTTGTCCTCCCCTAGCCATCATATTGACCCACAGAGTAGAGGTTGGTCTTGAACTGTGTTCAAGACAAGACCGAATTTCAGTTTTGTATGCAAACTTTCCATCCTTCATACTGAATACATAGACAGTGTTAGTGGCCATTTTTTCTTGGGCAATAAGCACTTTTTCTGATCCATTAATAATAAAGTAACCACCAGGATCTAATGGGCACTCGTTCAATTCAGTTAAATCACGGTCAGTTAGATTGCTAAGCAAACAATAAGTAGATCGAAGCATAATTGGTATTTTTCCAATAAATGTCTTTTGATGTTGTGTTTCAATAGGATCCTCATTTTCTTTTACAATAGTCTTTGTTATATCAACATACAATGGTGCAGAGTACGTTAAGTTTCGTAGACGAGCTTCATTAGGCATCATAGGTGAAGGCGCACCATCTTTTTCCCAGTGAGTAGGCTTGGAAAGATAAATTTGATCAAATTTTAATAAATATCTCGGTGGATTTTCAATTTCTCCAGATGAATGTTGTGCTTCAGCTTGAAGTTCTATTGGAGGAGAATCTTCAACAATACGTTGTACAGACATCTGTATAAATTCGTCGAAACTGTCTAGCTGTTGCCTTACTAAACCTTTTTCATCAAAATAAGCATTGATGACGATCCAACAAGCTTCTTGCCAGAGCTCGGATGATATTTCTTCAATGTCCTCTTCCTCATATTGATCATCTTCGGTATCATACATGGTAAATGAGTATTACTTATTCAATATTGTTGTTTGACATTAACAAAATTATTACTGAATACACAGCAACGCTTTTATTTGCGGCGTATCCAACCAATCTAAAATGGCGCTGGCTGGGCTGGCAAATGAAAATGGCATTAGGAAGTGACAGTGACAATTTTTTTTTTCGTCCATGGTAAAGACCACTATTTATAACCTCAATAAAACAAAACTTCAACTAAAATTTCTAAAATAATATATGTTTATAAAACCAAAATCCTCTTGATTTTAGTATTTTGAATCCATTGAATCAAATAAATGTTAAGGTTGTTTCCATTGGAAACATGTAGGTATTTAAATGAACTTCATGATACCATACAAGGTTGGATTCAATGTCAGATTATCTCTTAGATTAAGCATGTACTAGATGTAGTCATAAGACGTTGCCGCTTTATATCATTGTAATGCAATACACGTCATGTATCTTTGTCTATCACACGAATCCTAGTTACGAGTAGAAGAGACGGTTGATAGACGTTTGACAACTCTGACGTCGTGTCATTTTGTGGCCTCCAAAGAGGCCAAACATTACGAGCTGTCGTGCAAATTTTTCACAAAGTGTCATAATTTTAATAAATATTTTGAAAAGAAATAAGTAAACGTAGAAAAATGTCGTGTTCTGCGGTAAATTGTTCTTCAAGAACCACCAAAGGAGGAGTAAAAGACCCGGAATTATCATTTCATAAGTAAATATTTGACGACATTTTCATTCATATTACGTAGTTGTAATGAGACTTATGGATAAAAAACATGTAGTAGTAGATTTTAAATAATGTTAGACATACATTAGCTTGTATTAATTGTAGAAATTACGTCTAAAACAATTAATATTATGCATGAAAATTTAAGGATGTTACATAGTGATGTACTCAACATAGAATTTAATTCCATCGATAGTATTTCTTTAACAGTTTCTTTTATACAATATTAATTTTTAGGTTCCCGAAATGTCCACAAATCAGAGAAGAATGGGTTAAAAGTGTAAGGCGTGAAAACTGGGAGCCTACGAAGAACTCCAGGCTTTGCTCAAAACATTTTGAGCAATCCTGTTTCATCGTAGGCTTATCAATAAAAAAACTGAAATCCGATGCAGTACCAACCATTTTTGAAGGATATCCTGGATATTATCAACCTGTTAGTTATTTTTACTATTTAGACCCTTTTATGCGAGTCTTTTCTGTATAACTGGTTAGAGTCTTCTTAATATAATCAAATCTTTGAACCAGTGTGGTAGATTCAAAATACTTTTTAATTTCTTTTTAGGGTTCCGTAGTCAAACAGCAAAAACAGAACCCTTATAGATTCGTCATGTCTGTATGTTTGTCCGAATATCACATCAACTTTTCTCAGAAAATTTAAAAACTATAAAAATATTGTTATAATTTTGCAAGAACATATTTGTGTTCTGTAATCCACATTATAATTTTAACAAAAAAACATGAAAAAAAAAATGTTTTTAGGTCGCATATTTTAAACTGAAACTTTTTTTCATGATACCCACTATTGTGGGTTATCAATGTAGGTATGTATGGGTCTTTAAAAATGATAATGAGGCTTTCAGTATATATTTTTTTATATAAAATAATTTTTAAGTTTGAGTTTGTGAGTGTTATTTAAAATTTGTTATTTTACCGTAAAAATATAATATAGTCTATTTAATACCTACCAATAATATTTTGTTTTATTTGTTCCAACATCATCTAATTTTTAACCCAGGAAGACCAAACTTCAAAATATTTGCGTATAAAATTTATTATGGTAACGCTTTATTTTTAATTTTTGTTGTAGATATTTGCTGTATCTGACTCCATGTTATTTTTAACACAATTTATAATCATCTAATTCTGCAGGTGCGACGACGACGCCCGGCTTAATTCTAGCAATATGTTCGATACCAAGGTCACATCCCTAGTGACGCACACTAATACAAATCTGTAACTGCACACTAACAAAAATTAGACACCGCTTTTGAATATACAGTCTGTCTACTCAAAAATGTCTATGGATTATCTTTCTCGATTGGAAATTTGATTCATTCAATTTTTTGAAATTTCCGGTTATAAAAAACCGGCAATCTAGCTACTTTGAAAATTGTTCTAGCTCCTGAGTAAGGCTAGCAGTTGGCAACACTGTCCACTCCTAGTTCAAAATATACAACACCATGCATGTCATGCACTCCACTCATAAAACTAGTGTGAACTTCACTATTTATCGCGATGTTTTGTTCGCAGGAAGATTTGGTAATGAATATCTAATAAATCTAATGATTCACTCATAGTGTTTTCGTTGCAACTATTTGTGATCTAGTCTTTACTTAAAATGGATTCGTCAAGAAGAAATAATTCTGAAGAACAAAGATGTATAATTGGACTACAAGATTTAAAACTTTCAAACAAAGATGAGGATGGAACTGAGCAAGCGCACCGCGGCGGCGCAACAACATCGAATTCAAGCACATTGGGCAAACCACGGCCTGTTGGTGCAATAGAGAGTTTCGTACTTGACAATACACAAAATAATCGCCAAGATTATAGTTTCTACGAAAGGTCTAATGTGATAGCAGCTTCAAAATTTGCGACTCCTAAACGAGTAGAAACGATTACATCGTTGAATAAACGTGATATAAACACTGCGGCGCTCCCTGCTAGCCCAACAAGATCCATTGACTCTATATCACAGACATCTCTGAGTTATCAAACTGAAGATTTGTACGAGATTCCATCTAATCCTAACACTCAATATCCACCTCCAGTTTATGAAAATATAGATTATTACGGAGAACAGCGGTCACCACAGCCGCCTTATTATCATCAGCTGTATCAACAAGGGCCGACGCCACCCGTGTCTGAAGGGTACTACGACACACGATATAAAGCTCAACCTCAAGTACCTGTAAATTCTAAGCCAAAAGCAAGCCCACAAGTTTACGAAAATATGTTGTGCAATGACAATATTGAAAAGAACAGTGAATACAAGCCCCAAATTAGTCATGACCAACGGTTTATACAGCAGGGTTCAATCCCAGGCCCTCAAGTGCCCAACACTAGTCTTAATAGAAATATACCACAAATGTTTTGTGAAAAAGTTAAAGTGGAAAAAGCTTTGCCACCACCCACCAGCATATAGCACTATGCAGGATAACCCCAGTAGTGACTACACTATTATGAAATCAGCACCACCCAAGTATACAGATGTGAGTGCATTATTAAAGAATGATGCTGTTAGTTTTGATGACAAAGTTGTAAAAATACCTTCAACAGCCATTTATGCATCAATAGCTCCCAGTGCACAAAGGCCAAAGGCTAATATTGCTACAGAGGTCCAAATTGCTACAGCCAGTCCAAAATTTTTCCACCCAAAACCTAATATAGCAAATAATCTTGTTAAAGAAAAGCCACCATTAAGCAATGGAGCATTTAGTGCTAAGCCTGGAGTGGGGAGTAGGATGCAGATAGTTGAAGATACAAACAGCTCTGATTATGTTTGCATGACAGGTGGGACAACTGCATCAGCTATTGCAGCTGCCAACAAAGACAATGTGCCTCAGACTGCAGAAGCTCTAGGATCCAGGAATTTAGTATCAGGCTTGTCTGCTTTATGCTCTCCAGCTCAGTCCCCAGCACCAAGTCCCACTCCAAGCTCTGTGTCCCAATTGTCAGGTGGTTCCCGTGGCTCTGGAGGTCGTGGGAAAAGTTTGTTGCCATACAGCATTACACCACCACGCCCTTCAGGGCCTAGCGAAGCCCAAAGAAAAATAGAAGAAATGACAAGGCAACTAGAAGAAGAAATGGAAAGGCAGGATGAAGAAGGAGAATACTTTGGTATGTTTTATATTGTTACCTATGAAATAAAAAGTATTAATAACAAATAGAAATAATTTATTCATATTAATGTATTCCAGGTATTTGTCATATTTGTGGCGCAGGAGTGACAGGTGCAGTGCAGGCCTGCCAAGCAATGGGGAACCTGTACCACACCAATTGCTTTATTTGTTGCTCTTGCGGCAGAGCTCTGCGTGGCAAAGCATTTTATAATGTACATGGAAAAGTTTATTGTGAAGAAGATTATTTGGTAAGTGTTGATATTTAAAAAAAATATATATAATTATTCTTGACAAGTAATGGAGGTTTACAATTTTTTCTTTTTTTTTTCAGTACTCGGGCTTTCAACAAACAGCAGAGAAATGTGCTATATGTGGTCATTTAATTATGGAAATGGTAAACTATCAAAACAAGCTAAAACTTTTGGTGTTAGTGCTATAAATTTTAACCTCATCTTTGATTGTTTTCAGATACTTCAAGCTATGGGAAAATCATACCATCCTGGTTGTTTCCGTTGCTGTGTATGTAATGAATGCCTAGATGGAGTTCCATTTACCGTGGATGTAGACAACAAGATATATTGTGTTAATGATTATCATCGTATGTTTGCACCAAAGTGTGCTAGTTGTGGCAAAGGTATATTCAAAAAACATTGTGTATTTATTAAAAGTGAAAATTTAAAAAAAGTGTGTAATGCAGAACTGTCACAGTATTAAATAGATTTATGTGATAAATGATAAGTACAGAATTTGATAATAATTTTAAAGATAATCTACAAGTCCCAAGGTTAAACCTTAGGATAAGTTTAGAAGAATTCACTGCCAAATGTCTGTTCTATATTATGTTGGAATAGATCTTCCCATGCCAAAGGATTTCATTTGTCTTTCTTGTATACTCAGATCTGAGATGTTATAAAATAGATAAGTTCTTAAATTGTAATGACTGGTAATTTTTGTTTCCCAGTGATCTATTCGGTTAATTTTGATAACAGGATTGTAGTTTTATATATGTGCATTAGTCAAGAATAACCTGTTGTTTATGGTATTGTTTTTTGTTGAGACATTATCAAATACTATTTAATTTGTAGGTATAACCCCAGTAGAAGGCACAGACGAGACTGTCAGGGTAGTCTCCATGGACCGGGATTTCCATGTAGATTGCTACATGTGTTGTGTATGTGGCATGCAACTCACCGACGAACCAGATAAACGCTGCTATCCTCTAGCCGGTAAGTAAATACATTTATTGATATTTAGGGCAAAGCGTGTGTGCTGCTGGTGACTTTATAGTGAAAGTTACTTGGAGCGATATTTCCTAGTCCGTTAGACATTACAGGCTGAAATACCCAAGTGCCAAAAGAAACATGATTTTGTGCGTCGGAGGGCATGTAACGCCGCCGGTCCCGGATATAATATTAATGGATAGAAAAAGGATATTAATATTAATAGAAAACTACAGTCCGAGTGGTAGCTCCATTTGAAATTCATAAGTGTTCTGTAAGGACCTTAACTGAATAAAGACATTGATTTCGATTTATTAGAATAGTAGTAACAACTACTCCTCATTGGACCGGCCTTTTTATTACGGCCCAATCTCCCCTTGGCTATGTTGTGTAGGAATACCTGTTCCTTAGGACTTTATGGTCTGATGATGATGATGAATTTTCTTACAATTTTTGTTAAGATAGACCAGGTCATTACTAGCCCAATTAAGCAGCCATAGACTTTCTGGCGATATAAAAGAATTATCGTCAGACGTCGCTCCTGGGTAGGTTGCTTCTACCTTTATTGGTATTTTGATACCTCCATGTGTTTTCTCATAACTGACTCAGATAGAAAAGGTTAAAAATTTTTGACCTAAAATTATGTTTATATTTATCATTAAATTAATGAGATTTAAGGGATACTATCTTTTCAAATCTCACTTCGATATTGTATAGCTGTGGATCCATAATGTCGATTTATACTTAGTGATTTATGTATTTTTGTTTATCAATATCCATATTATTATACTGTAAAGATAACAAACAGAAATTTCCATTTCAAGATCAATCTTAGACCTATTTCAACATCAAGAACTACTAAATCACAGAAAATTTGGAATACATTAAGAAACTATGTTTATATTTCTTAAAGGCTATCTTACCCATGTAAAGATTATAAAAAACTTAAGTTTATCTATCTACCAATCCATGAATGCATTGCTTCCATAAGTTTTATTACAATACAAAAACTTCAATGAATATAAAATGTGGGTATAAAAATTGGTTGCTAAATGTTTGATGAAATCTGCAGGGCGATTGATGTGTCGCGCATGCCACCTGGCAACCATCGGCGCGGCCACAGGCCCCGGTCTACCGCCTGCGCCACACCTCTCTCCGGCATCTTACCAGTACATGGGGTGAACGTCAACATCTTCGCCACTTCAAACAAATGTTAACAACAATTAACTTATTGCAGCTATGACAGTGTGCTCAAAACAAAGACATTTCGGATGTTGATAATATAAAATAAGTGCTAAAATAAGTAGCTTCAAAAATAGTTATTACCATGCAATCAATATTGCCAGTGTTGTAGAATGTGTTCCAGAATGTTTACAGATATAATAGAAAGAGGAACGACGTACAAATGAAAAAAGCCAGTTTCAGAAATATCCAAATTTAAAATTAACACATTACCTATGTTCACATGTACAAATTCTGAAGATAGTTTAAGTATAAGTTAGCCAATGTTAAGTAATGATTTATTGATGTCAGGTAGGACTAGTAATTGAATCACATGTATTGAATATTATGTATTCATAATTTGGATGTAAGTTAAAGAAAATTAAAATATTTAGGTGTCCTACCTCATTTCGTCTGCATAACATGTATTGTTGTTAAACATGTCAATATTATTTGAATGCGCAATTTTTCATTTAAATTCATTACACTATGAAATTATTATTTGCCGAATATGTAAGTGTTCTAATTAGGTAGCAGTTTTACATGCTAGATTTTAGAGCAGCAGTCCATATTTTTTAAATTGATTGGCAAATTTAAAATATTATACTGTGAAATTTATTTCCAGCACAAGCTATATTGAGAAATTATGATATTTAGGTATAATGTTAAAAACACTTGTTCATTTGATTTGTATATGCATTTACTAATTTTAAAAACAAGCATGGCAGCACTCTGGCGTACATTGATTTGTGGGTAATTTTTCATTTGCTACTTGAGGTCTCAAAATTAATTTAAGTATTACTAAGATATTTACATTTTATAAACATTCCAGTAAAGTGCTGTCTTGTTTTGTACTTAATGTAATAATTTGTTAAGTTGGTATTTGTACATTTTGATGGAAATGTGATTATTATTTTATTAGGTAATAAATAATATGATAATTTTATAAGTAATAATTTTTATATTAAATATTTTTAAACAATAAACTTTAAACAAATCGTAAATATATTTTATTTCAACTAAACCATCTAACATGTCAATGTGTTAATTACATTTTGGCATTATTAATTTTAAAGCAATAATATTGCTGAAATTGAACTTCTCTTAAATACGATTTAATTAATACCTTTACCTAGCATTTCATGCAAATTGATTTAAGTGTTACAATATCATTATTATGTTCTCCTATATACCTATACATACAAATAATGATAGAAAAAATTAAGGGCTATAACACATTTAAGCTTTTAAATTATTTTGTTACTTTACAGTTACATCAGTTCATGAAAACCCTCAAGGCATTTTCCTAACTCTTTAAAAGGGGACCAAAATGTTTTGATAAGTCACTTTGTGTCAGGTAAAAATAATAATGATTAATTAAATGAATCATGTTTTTTTCACCTTGTCTTTCATATTGCGTATTTCTGTCTTGTATCGCCGCATCTCATCCATAACATGATTTCTTTTTTCTTTTATTTGACTTTGGTAATGTTGCTTGCTCTCATTGAAACGGTCTTGAAAATTATCTTTCTTTTCTTGAAGCATTTCTTTGATTCGATCTCTTGAAGGCACAGGCCTGATCCATCCTACTGCTGTTAGTTTTTAATTGCAAAGGTAGTTCCACCTTTAACAAGAAATTTTATTGTGATGATTCAGAACATTTCATTAGAGACATTTAGAAGAAAGTATTAGAGTGTGATATAATTACCAACAGTAACAGCATATCGTAGAGGTGTGACCAATTTGTAGAGAGCAAAAGCAAGAGCAAAGTACCCTGCACTTGATTCCCGTAATGGTGTCATTAATTTTTCACTGACACCTAATGATTCCAATAAACCTAAGACGTCCAAGCCACTGAAACAATGAAATTTTATTTATGTTACTGTGAAGTTAGTACTTTTTTTTAATTAAGGGTAAAAGAAGTTAATAATTTGAAATACCAACCTTCTAACTGCATAATAGAAGGTACCAAACCAAACGGCAGAAGTTGCCATATGCACAGGTACTAGCACATACCAATAATCTCGGTACATCTGCTTAAACCTTTGTATAAGGCCTGGTTGCTTTTCCTCAGGCCCTTGAGAGCACTTCCCTGGGTCATTTTGAGTCGAATAAACCCTATTCGGAATTGATATAAAGCTTATATGCTTTATATCATTTAGTCTATTTATTCCACATACGCTTTGATGTGAATAATTACAAAATCTAAATGGATCGTTTCTTACAATACCCGACCTAACCGGTTTGGTTATGTTGCTAATGTTATAACAATTTCGATAAAAAGTCCTATAAGTTAAAGCCATAATGGAAAATAAACAAATATTCAATTAGGAGAACTTTAAGATCTACACATTTTTTCTAAAAGTAATATTATTTTTGATTTGTGTAATACTATGACAGACCGGATGACAATTTTTTTAATTTGACATTGACACGCAAATGTCATGACACATGACAATTTACTGATGAATAAATTGTTTATGGTTTTTACAAAGTTTTTACACAGTACGACTCCTCGGAGTTAAATTACTCCGAGAAAGTAAGAATATAATTGCATGCTTATGTTATATATGTTACTGGAAAATAATTAGAACCGCGAATTGACTAATTATCTCGAAATTAATAAAATTTCGTAGGATTCTACACCAGAGAGATATCGATTTATTTTACGCTTACATTTTCGTAACTTAA